>JAODUH010000240.1:0-13859 GCA_027564835.1 Typhlichthys subterraneus | reverse complement strand
TGGGGTCCCCTGCTGAAGCTGCTGCCCCCGCGACCCGACTCTGGATAAGCGGATGAGGATGGATGGATGGATGGATGGTAAAATACTTCATATTGCTTTAATTTGATATACTATCTGGAAAATATAACAGCAGATTAATGGAAACATTGACTCAGACAGATATTGTTGTCGGGGAATGTCAGATGAATTGTTTCTGCATCTGTATTGTCATCACAGAAAATCATCAGGAATGGTTGTGCGTTCTGCAGCGCTTCTGTTCAGGAGACAACGGACGAGGGTTGAGGCTGACACTGCATCACTGCCGGGTGTGGAACACAGTTGCTATCAAAGAAACAATGCACGATGACGTCACCTTAGGTTACGAAAGCGGCTCTAATCTACGAGGAGTGTGTGCAACAACCAGCCAACTCTCCGCGTTCTCATAAGCATGGCATCTGATACACCGTGAAAATCTGTTCATCACTGCAGGGCTGTGATGGCAACCATTTATTAGGTCTGTCTATACTGGCACCTTTCTTTACAATGGCCATCAGCCAAGCCATTCCCCAAAGAAATCCTGTTTGCCCTTTGAACAATGAGAATAGCACGACATCATGATTGTCTTCAGATGGAAGCCATCAGCAGTGTGTGTGTGTGTGAGAGAGAGTGAGAGAGGTAGAGATGATGTGAGTAGGGTACATAAAATTATATTTGTTGGAAAATATTATCTTGACATATTGCATATTCAGGACTGAGAGAGGACACATGGCACAGTAAAACTATCATAGTTTGGATGCCTCACACTAATCAAGCAAACCACAAAGACACATGGGCAAAACAATGAAAGGCTCACAAAAGCACCCCCTGTGCTCTGAATAAAATCTAAATCTAAAATCCTATTAGATTTATCTAACTGCAAGCCCCACAGTGGCATAGTCAACCATCACATAGCTCGTAAAGTCTGGTAACATTTTGGCAGTTGTGCCAAAAACAGATACAATGTTGGCTTGACATTTGAAGTGTTGTCATAAGGCCTAATCCCTTAAGTGTGCTGAGATCTTTGAGAGGGTGGGTCATATTTAAATAAAGGAGTTGCAAAAAAAGAGGCCTCCCTCTTTTTAAATTATAAATAAGCAGTTTAATATGTTTTGTTACCATATTTTAGAGGCAAATTAGTGAGGATGTAACAGAAAACAGAACTATAAAAAATAATAAATATTTAATACTTCCATAATTCTGCAAGAAGGATGCTGAACTCTCGCAGAATGCGCATTCGTTTACCAGGAGAATGCTAAACTACCGATGAGGCAAAGGGTAATATGAAAATCTATATTAACGGTGACTAACATTATAATCATTGACTGCAATAACGTGACCATAGAAGCTTAAATCCTAAATCCATGGACCTAGGGTTAGGGTTAGGGTTAACCCTAACCCTTAAAACAACTGTGTAAGGGGAGAGGCAGAGAATAGTTTGAGCCTTGGAGAGCTGTAGGGGAGGAGTAGAGATGAAGGCAAGGGGGAGGAGCATAGAATACACTGAGTGTGTGATGTTGGTTTTAACCACAAGGGCAATTATGAACAGTGTCCCTTTAAGTTTCAGAAGATTCTCCACGGTTGTTGACAAACAAAAGAAAAGGAAGAAGCGCTTAAGTCAGTATTAGTGACAGCCATTGTTGCTGCTGACCCTGCTACACACAGTTAACAGTGAGATGAGGCGATGATAGGACGTGTGGGGTGAAGCGTTTGACACCCTCTGCTTACTTCCTGCCATTTCCTGCTTGTGCTTGGCGGTGAAAGGTCGCAGGGGTGACAGGGAAGGTCGTCCTAATGAAGAGCATTTCCCCCATTTAGACGGTTTCCCTCTCCCGTCCTGAAACATGTTATCTCCTCCATTAAGCAACAGGTCAGGAAATGGCTGTCACTTATGTCCGTGCCTCCCAAACTATACATATTTCTTTTTTGCGTTAGAAAAATATGTGTTTAGTTTAGTCTGTGTGTAGCCATGCAATAGATGTTGCTCCAAGGAAGGTTTTTTTTTTGTTGTATACCTACAGTGTATACATAAACACATGTGCACGCAAGTTTCAAGGACAAGACCAGTCAAACAGGCCCCGACTCAACAGACCACAACATATTTGCATCCCAATACAGGCCACATGCACATCTTGAAATGCTTGGATCTGTGCACGTCCAGTGTAGCCATGGACTGTACACTCAGTGCGGTATATATGGTCCAGATGCACCAAAGAGTCTCCCCGTCTGTCTTCACAGGGACAGTGTTAAGTCACACAAGTAAGCTGAAGTGGTTATAACGGACCTAGGGCTAGCTTAAAGATGCTACAAGCTGCTATCGCCTCGGTGACGAATGACAGCAGTGATAGCAGATGAGGATATGGGGTTAAGGCAGAAAATAGCAGGGTTTCTCTCATCCTGCTTTGTTTAAACGTGTCTTATCACAGGAGCACGCTTGTTTATGGTGTACTCCTAATGTGTCCGGAATTACCCTTTAGTTTGAGCCCAGCATTATGGTCTTTTTTTTTTCTGTTTGTATATCAGAGTTCTCCCGGGTGCTGTGTGAGCTAGGGAGGAAATGCAGGGGTTATATGGATGCTAGAATAACATTAGTAGGGTTTTATTTATTTATTAATTTTTTCTTTAAGCACATTCCATGTTTTATTTTTTTATACTTTTCTGAACTCATATGTACAGGGCATGAGTTTCTCCGGGGCTTTAAAATCAGGCAACAGTGGCATTCAGTAATATCAGTAGCCTATAGCTCAGCTGTGAGCTATAGATATTTTAATGTGCAGCATTGGTAATTCCATATGTGGCACATCATTTCTGCTTCCTTTCGTTTATAATGCCCACTAATGCGAGTCATGGCTCTGATCTCTATAACCTTCACTTTCAAGATGGAAGGAGACAGTAAGTTATGGAATGAAAGAGTTCCACTTGACCCTTCTCTTTTCTCTGCTTCCTCTGGCTACAAAACTAAAAAGGGAAATTCCAGATTTACAAAACAAGTAGACCCTCCCTGCTCCTCTAATCCCAGAATTCCCTGTGGTCCCCGACCACGTATTTAAAAGCAACTGATATCTCAAGAGTCTCACTGAACCAACACAAACTGAAATAAACATGACAACCCATATCACCCAAACAAATATATTTTACATGTCGTGAGGAATGTCTTTAAATAGTGTCCAGTCCACCACAGTATATTTTTCATATAAATATTTATTACAAATCTAATAAAAAAATAAACTGCAGCAACAACAAACAACAAAAACATATCAGCTAAAAATGGTACAGCACTCCGTGTCCTGAATGCACATACATACACTGAAATGCAATGTGGGTGAAACCAGCATTACAGACATGTTGTTAGGGTTAGAAATGTAGACAGAGCAATCATGTTCCTCTTATCCACATAGTTCCCTCACATCTACTCCCCTCCGGCTACAGACAGGTGTTTCAACATATGCAGTACACACTGACCTGGGACACGACTGCAGGGTTTCAGTCGGGCTAGAACACATGTTCAAACGGCGTGCCTTCAAATACCAACTGAAACTAAATGTGGCCGATCACATCCTCAGTCTCTAGGCCATTGTGGAACATTTCGTCGTCACAACCAGGCGTTCTTTACCCCGACGGTGGCGTAGCATCTCGGAGACAGCACAGGATCAAAGAGCTGCACTAATGCAGAGAATGGCACTTCCTCCTACAGCGCAGACAAACACACACACAAAAGAAAACGTACATTAGAAACCTCTTGCTTTCGCCCGTGTTTGCATTTGCCGTCTCTCTCAGGACTCAGGACGTTCCGGCTGTTAAAGGCCGCTCCGACCAATCCCTTAGGGTTGAACATCTGTGCAAATATTGTCTCAGGTGTTCCGTGGGCAAAACCAGTTAGTTAGTTTCAACCAGCAGCCTGCTCCCCTACCATGTCCCCGTGATTGGGCAATGCTGCCAGCACACCTGGGTGACACACACACGCACGCACACACACACACACACACACACACGCACACACACACACACACGCAGGCACAAACCTTCCCCACCTAATTATTCTCTCTTCCATCTCCAGGAACACGGCGTATTACAATATTCATGATGTTATAACACACAGTTCCATTACAGTTACATTATCCTCTTTGAGGAAGCCTGTTTGACATATAGTTGCTTGCATAACCAGAGCCTCAAAGCCTTCCCGGCTTACACACTTCCTTGCATCGGCCTCCGACCTCAGATCAGCGTGTTTAGTTTGGCCGGAGAACGCAGAGATGTTAAATTGCAAGCCATATCTTATTAAGCTGACACCTGTACCCTCGACAGGCCGAATGAGAACTCCCCGCGGTTCAGGGGAGATTTGTACGCGCTAGCACATTCGTCATTGGGGGGGGGGGGGGTGAGAGGGTAAAACACGCTTCAAATCCCAGAGAGCGTACGATTAGTACACACATATCAAAAGGCTCATAAATCAGTATATAGTTGGGTTCTAAGAGGAGAATGTGTGGATGTTGGTTAAACCAGCCGTGTAGTTTAAAAGAGGCTTGTTTTTCTCTGGAATTCAAATCTTAACATTCTAAGTTAACACAGTATGTGTGACTTAATGATTATATAAAAAAGAGTCATGGGGAACATTTGCTCTCAGCATACAGAGGCAGAACTTCAGTTAAGAGAGCGTCATGATGAAAACATTCTCTGGAGAAGTCACAGAGAGCTTAAGACTAAAGCTTAACAAAAAGGTGTGCGGAAATGCCTGGAAAAAGCTGGAGTTCATTGTAGACAGTGTCAAACCAGAGTGCTCTCGTATTTCAGAATACATTTGCAAAAGCACACATAGGTGACAAAGCCTCACACTCCCCCTATACTGCACATGGGTTTCTTGTTGCTACTAATGTTACCTGTTCTTTCAGGTAGCACAGCCGATCAAGAAGAATCAGTCCTTCGATACAAGGAGCCAAGGTCACCTTCAGCTATACAAGAAAAGGTAGGACAAAAAACAGAGAAGTGAGTATACTGCAAACTCAGGGTTGGGTAGGTTACTTTTTAAATGTAATATGTTACAGTTACTAGTCAACAGACTAAAAATTATAATCAGTAACGGAAATTTTGGATTACCTAAATTTAGTAATGTAAACTGATTACTTTCCATTACTTTTAGATTACTTCACACACAAACATTGTTATTTGAAATGCCATCCAAAGCAATTTACTGCATTGCCGCCCCAAATATTTATATTGTTGTAAGTGTTTGTTGATCAGGGGCTCATATTAAAGGTAGGACTTTATTTCAATTATTGATTGACATTAATGAAAGGTTAATAAGAGAACAGCCGATTTGTCTTCTGCAAACTTCCCTTTTATATTTGAAAGTAGTCCTATAAGTAATCGACTCATTTTTTTTAAATACTGTAATCTGATTCCACAGTTGTAGTTTGTAACTGTAATGTATTACAGTTACAGTTTTTTCGTATTCAGATTACAAGTAACTGATTACATGTAATCAGTTACTTCCCAACACTGCATGCTGAAGTGTGTCTTCCCATAACAGCTGTACATAACATGTAACCCCTCTACATATTCATGCGCAGTCAAAATGTAGCCACAACCCACACTTTAGAAGCTCATTAAAAATAATGATTGTAATAATAGCTTCACTTTCTCGCCTGCAAATCATCTTGATACTCTTGGAGGGCGATGATGCCCACTCTAGGAAGCACAGCTTTGAGAGATATACTCTCTAATTGTAATGTTCTTCCTTAATAGCACGTTTGAATGTTGCTACCATACCATGGCGCTGTTATTATCCAGTGTAAATATGAGCCTTATAAATACAAAAAAAACGGCAGCTGCACAAATTTTCCATGTGGGAAATACAGCCCTAGTGTCGAGGGCAATCCCCAAAAGCCATTTTACTGTTTTATTACACGAAAGAGCTGTGGTATTTAGGTTGACACCACAATTAGTGGTCTTAGCTGAAACCTAAGAGCAGTTATCATTCCAACGTTAGGGCTGTGAAGATAATAATGAACTGACTTAATGGACGCCAATGTCGTCGGGGGCATTATATGTGTCGGGTTACACAGAAAACTAAGAGGAGCTTAGACCCGCTATTGTATTTGTTGTGTAAATCTAAACCCAGGTGAGCACCGCCTGATGACTTCTCATGAACACGAAGAGCTTGGACAAACGTAACCGGGGGCCGAGAGGATCTCCGGTGTTGTTCATTCACGGCGGACGGACGAGCTTTAATCACTCACCGTGTTAAAGGCATGCATCTCGGCCATCCGCGGTCTGTATGTGTCGTAGTACAGCTGAATGGTGCTCTTGGAAAGCTGTGGCAGGTGAGAGGAAGGTAGAATGATGTTGAGAACAAGAGAGAGCCAGAGAGAAGGCTTGTGGCTGAGGCTGCACACAATAAATAACTGTTCCAAAGCCAGTCAGCACATATCGTGTATAATGCTGCATGGAAAGGCAATTCCTCTAGAGGTATGTTATGCATGATTATATAACCTGCTGTTTTGACTCGACTTTGTGACTTTACATTGAAATAAGGGCAGCTTAATCTAGATACACATACAGTTTGTCAAGTCACTTAGAATAAGTTACTCAATTACACGTAATATTCCAAACTGTGGAGATGTAGCGGATATACCCAGTTTGACTGCTATCCCATTAGGATTGCAAAAGTATTTAACCTTTTCCCTGACATGTTGGGATAGCTTTACACTATTTTTGGAATGTGCTGAGAGAGGTCGACAATAACCTTTGATTCGTCCAGTTCTAGCTTGCGCAGTGCTCTGCGCACGTAGTCCTCGAATGAGTTGGCCTTGGAGTAGATGTTGCCCACTCGCTTCTCACTGTGAAGGGGTCGCGCGCGCACACACACACACAGTACACAATCACCAAATATGAGAAATATTTACCATTCTACTTACTAGTTTATTTTTGAGCATTTACCACACACACACGGGCAAACTGTCTCTTTGCGTTGCCAGCTAACTTCTGGCCAATGGCCACAAAGTAAAAAAACTCTCATTCATCACCCCCCCCCACAACACCATAGCAGCAACACAAATCAAATGGTGACCTACGCAACGTCTTACAAACTGAGTAGCAAGGAAACAAATGGATATACATCCCAGACCTGTTGTCATTGTACCGAAGGTCATAAGGAGACACAGATTACACTTATACTACTGGGGGTGTTGCATACAGACGTGTCAGCTGTGGTTTGTATATTGTTTAGGAATGTGAAAACAAGAAATGGAAATAGGGAGTTCGCTCTATAGCTGTCGAGCAATCTCGACAGCTATAGCTGCCAGGAACACTCGCGCTATCTGAGCTGTGAAAGATGTAATGTTTAGTTGAATGTTTAATCATAAGAACACCAGCGAGAGATATTCTGACTGTAAAAAATATTCACTGATGTTTTATCAAATCACGTCTGCAGCCAGCTTGTCTAGTAAGATGATACATTATGGAACAGAGGAGCGACACCATTTCTATTGTAAAAGTAGTACCTTTTAAAGCAGCCATAGTGGTCCCTTAGAATAACATGAAGAACTGCCCTGTAGAACAGAGACTCCATCTGAATCTACACAAAAGGGGGGGAGGGGGGTTGCATTTTATTACAAAGTAAAAAATATATACAAATAAAATAAACAAAACCGATTATTGTAATTGATATTGCCTCTTTATTCATGTGGTGGTTTTATGAAACATTAAATACTAACATTTCTGTAACACTCTGTTTTTTCTGAGACAAGCAATCAAGTTTGGGACTCCAACCATGGTTTCAACATGTAATCAATCTCTGCCGTGATTACATTAATATTTATAAACATTCCTTATTAATGGCCAATGGTGTCACATGCTGGCATTAGCCTGCAGCTCTGCATGTCAAATATATATATTGTAGTCCATCATCATTTCAAAGGAATAGAAGGAATAATGAACTGTTTGTTTGAATGTATATATGAGCTTGGATAAAGATGATAACATCTTGCAAATCCATACTGAATTAGCGGGTTTTCTGCATCATGTAATTCAACGGATTCTTAACAATTTGGTGTGTGGTATATAGAAAAGCTCCCAAGGCATAGAATTACTGTGTACATGTGTTACTTACCCCTTGACCCATAGAAACTCTCTCCAAAGCCTGTTTTTACAAAAATAGTTAAATACCATGCTATTATTTAGAATACAAAGGGTTAGCTATATAGTTACATGCATTTCATAATATAAAATCAGCAGTAGTGCAGATAATAAGGCAATAGATGTATTAACCATTTACTTCTACTGAATACAACAATTAACCAATAGAATATCAACTAATACACCCACATTACTATAAATAAATACACAAGTATTAAGGATATGCATGTGTACATTTTGGGGTTCATTCAACTCACCAAGCAGGCAGACATCCTAGCATTTCGACCACAGAACCAGGAGTAGCTCCTGAGATATTGACTCATGGGAAAGCCATATACACTGCTAGAACACTCTGGAAACACATGTGCATATACAGTATTATGTCTGTTTGAATGGCTTGAGAAATTGATTGGATAAATTTTGGTTTGAAAAAAATCTAATCAGTACATAAATGGAATGTGACAACATCTCAAAGACATCGCAAAGAGGAAACGCTATTTGCTTCCTCTTGATTCTTTGATTCAAGAGACCCTTCCTGTCTCAATTCACCAGCAAAAGAGTCCGGTAATCTCTCTGGGATCTGCTACATAGACAAACAACAATACGTCTATAAAAACAACCAATGTTGATTGTGCTGAGAGGTGGAAAGTCAAATTACATTAGAAATAAAATAATGTCTACTTCCTAACAGAAATGTATGAGAGAAAAAATCCCAGGCTAAATAAATCCCCCCCCCTCCCCCCACACACACACACACACTATGAATGCAACAACCTGACAGCTCACAATCCTTTTCATGTCGTTTGTGAAAGGGTCAGTTGTTGAGGCCAAAGCCCCAGCAGGACTAAAGGCATACAGTCAAGTGAAGCAGGAATAACATGTTAGAGGCCTACGGGGGCTTCCCAACCTTGAAACACAAAACACTTGCACATTGGCCCCTTGCATTAGCTTGCCTTCTGCTCAGCACATGGCACGCGGTCGACGGCCCTCCGAGTCAATCGAATGGGACAAGCGTTTCCCTGACCGAAGGTTGGCTCACAGTACACACAGTTAGGTGTTTACACTAGCTAGCATGCGAGGTTCATCTTGGCTGTGCAAAACACGACAGAAGTGGCCAAAAGCACAATATCGGTCTGCCCACTTCCGTGCGGTTGCCGCTTGGTAAGACACATATTACTGACATCACAGCATGAGTACAGACAAAGACACATGTCTGGAACAGTCACCAAGCTTTAGACCCCTCCGCAATGGCCCCTGCGTAGTTATTCTTTCAGGGAGTTATCAAGACTTGACACATATAAAAACACACGTATCTAATGCAGTAACCGCCTATATTTATGTGTAAATGGCATACGTTTTGAACTAGCTTCCAACTGCTACGTTTGCACTTCTCTATAATTAAGCTTTTCAGCTCCGTGGCAGTTTAGTTCCTCTTTGGGGTGAGCTAGCCCACCACTGGAGTTGGCCCGCATCCCAGACTGCACTGCTAAAGGGCCAACGGAGCGAAAGTGCGGGTGCGTTCGTGTGTGAGAGAGTGAGAAAGAATGAGAGTGCCTATGTTTGCACTGGAAAGACGCACACGCACACACACACGCACACGCACACACACAGAAGTCCTCGAGTGTTTTCAATCGGCTGTTATGATGTCATGAGCTCCTGACTCGAGCTGCGTTGTTGCCCTGATGCGAGAATGACGCAGGTCGCCGCGTAAACCGGCCACAGCGTGATATTAAGCAGCAGATCTCATTAATACTCATAATCATAATCTTCAGTGTGGTGGAGGAAAGTAAATATATACCTGACTCAGATTAGAACAGCTTTACATCACACCTATGTTACTACCATAGGAGGTGACTCTGATTTGAACAATGCGGGAATCTGGAGTGTCTACACAAAGCACAGCGGAAGTCTAAGCAAAGGGTACAAGGGAAACCCCTGCTGAAGTAAGATTTATTACCCACAGGTAGTAGAATCAATCATTTGCCAAATGAATTTCTTCTAAATGAAAAGGTTGAGAATAGCTCATTTTCAAAGCCCTCAAACAGTCATCTTAAATCCATAAATCCATCCTAATGACTCTAACAGGGTCCCCACGCTTAACTCTGTCTCCAGAAGCACCGAGCCAGCTTACCGGCAAGCAACTCCGCTCGCTTTTCTGGAACCTTCTACCCATGTCTGTGTTTCTATGACTTTATGTGGCCCTGCGCTCGGGGAGACGTTTCACTTCACAGTGGACCAGAGCAGCTACGGTGGACACCGCAGGTTATGAAGAGTGTGAGCGGTGCGAGAGACGAACCAGAGCGAGGTTGGGAGCGGGCAGGGCATCAGCTAGTGCTCCGTGAAGCTTCCCATACAATAGAAACCATATGTCTTGTAAATGTGGTGGGAGTCTGTGTGTGTGTGTGTGTGCGTGTGCGTGTGCGTGTGCGTGTGTGTGTGTGTGTTCAGACCACTTCTAGTGTTTGGAGAAAAACACACGCACACACACACACACACACAGTGCTAAACGTGTGTGTGTTTTATTAAATGTATTGGATACGGTCCCACCAATGTAAAACACAAGTAAATGTGCACACACGCACGCACACACATCCATATAAAGTGTGTGTGTGTTATTCTCCAATGCACACACATCCTCTCTCAGTATGTGAACACGTACACGCTAACGTGCACACACACACGCGGTATTGAAGTACGATGAATAGTGTATGTGTGTGTATGTATGTATGTATGTCCATATTATGCTGGCTGTGTGTGCACGCGTGAGTGTGCGTGTAGGTATGTGTGTATGCGTGTGTGTGTGTGTGTGCATGAGTTAGTGTAGCTAGGTATGTGTGCGTGTGTGTGTGTGTGTGTGCGTGTGTGGTTACCTCGATCACGGTGCCCGGGGGCGGGGTCAAACTCCTCAGACAGCAGGTGGTAGCAGCAGCCCACAGCGCACACTGAGGTCAGCTCTGGTCTGGACACAAACATCCTGAGACTGCTAGGAGACAGGTCTCCACAGGTGTGTAGGCCCACCAGGACCGCCTCCTGCAGGGGGGGGTGGGGGGGGGCAGGGAGAGAGAGACAGGCACACACACACACACACACACACACACACACACACAGAGGAATGCAAACAGACAGACACACAGACAGCCAGACAGGAAGGCAGACAGACAGACAGACAGACAGGAGACAGCCAGACAGGAAGGCAGACAGACAGGGAGACAGACAGGAGACAGCCAGGAGACAGGGAGCCAGACAGACAGACAGACAGACAGGAGACAGACAGACAGGAAGGCAGACAGACAGGAGACAGGGAGACAGACAGACAGGAGACAGACAGACAGACAGACAGACAGACAGACAGACAGACAGACACACAGGTAGGCAGGCAGAGAGAAAGGGGAAGGAAAGATGGATGATAAATGCTATGGACGATGACAAGCCGGTGTCTGTTTGGTGCAGCAACAACACAGGCGGCTGTGACGGGTGGAAACTGGTCGGCCTTTTAAGAGTCAACGGCGTGAAGCCCCCTTTTAAAACGTTTGTTTCCACTTTATTGTGCTTTTCCGAACACGAAAAACAACCCGCTAACCTGCAGCTCACTGATAAGCTCCCGCAGCTCGGTCTCCGCTGTAACGTATGACGTCAGAGGTGAGAACAGTGTGCCTTCACTGTCACCCGCGCCCCGGGCCTTCCTCTCTAGATTCTCCCTCTTCCTCCGCTCTCGCTCCTCGGAGCTGAGGGTGCCCGGGGGAACTCTGGGAGAGGCCGCTTCCTCCCAGCTTCCAAGGGACAACGTACTCAGGAAGAGTTCCTCCGGCTCTGGGAACGCTTTGCTCGGGTCTGGAGCGCTATCGGTGACAGAACCAACGTCCGGTGGACACTTTAAAGGCTCTTCCTCTTCATTCTCCTGCTTCCCGTATTCCTCTTCACCTTGTGTAGCGTGTTCTGTAGCAGAATGTGATGACGCATCCTCATCTGTGTTCCCCGCAGGCTCCAGGCCAGCCAAGGGCTTCCTCTGGTTCTCCGCTGCTTTAGTGCGTCTCTGGTAGGCCTTGGAGAACTTTTTCAGCTTCCTGATCCTCTCGTGGGCTCCGTGGGTGTTGACGCTGGATGAGTCGATGCCGTAGACCCGGAGGCCATGCTGCAGGGAGAGGAAGGAGCTCAGGTAGCCCTTCCCCGAGCCCACGTCAATCACCTGGGGTCAAGAGAGGCAGGGGGTCAAGGGGGTGGGACATGGGACCTAGAGTTAGGGAACACAACCCTGGTGAAAGCTTTTTTTTTTTTTTTAAAGATATAGTAAGTCTAACCTGACATGCCAGAGGAATTGTCACAAGTCCAAGCTGTACATTGAAACTGTTTGTGAATGTCTATACTTTCAAATACATACTCAGCAGTTGATTGGATGAACCACCTGGTCGTTTTCACTGTCGGCACACCTAAACTACGCCCGTATAGCTATAAACACGACGCTGATTGGAAAGTTAATTTGCTACTCGGACACATTCTAAATGATTCCTAGGCTTTCCAGGCTGATTCTTACAGCGAAATTAAACTGACGCTTGCGAGATCAGGATGGTCTCTTGAGGCTATAGTAAGTCACCCTTGAGAATGCTTGCCAACTTTGCACTCAATTCACAACAAAACACCTCTCCCTTCAATGCCATAGGGTGCTCTCTCAGAAGCTCCGCCCTACACAGTGGATACACATTGTGAAGGCTAGGGTATTTGTTGTGTGCGGTCAGCAACACTTTGTTTGTGCTCCTGTCTAAGAATGCTAGTGGATGGCAGGGAGATATTTGGGGAGATATATGGTGAATTTGACACTAATTGAATTAGCTTGCTTACTATAGCTTAAGTTTTAGTTCCCTATTATTAGATTCTTCCTGAGGTGATTTTAAATAGTTTTATTCCCGCTCTCATTTCAGTCATGCATTGTGTAATTCAGCATTCCTATTCTCCACTTGTATGGATTCAATTAGTGAGGTGGAATGTTCCACCTCAGTGAGAGAGACCACATGCGATCACAATCCCGTCCCATCCAGGTAAATATACATTAAAAAGACCTCTCTTGCTACGAAAGACCAAAGGTACTTCTTACATAATCACTCCCGTATCCAAGTATTTGAGGCTACCTGTTTGACTTTACATTGTTGGGCCAGGCAGGCAACCACTTCAGACATACACTGGACTTCATGGGACTTCTTAGAGTTCATAAACTCATCTGGTTCCCAAGCTGCACCTGGAACAGAAATAACTTCGGCATTACCATAACTTTAAATAGACCTCAATGGCTTATTTAACACATCATGCCAAATTGAGAGTTTTATTCCAATAAAATGTGTGTTAAACATCATGAACGCTTGACTGGTTTCCTACTCTCAAGCTTCCCATCATCCTAACATCCCTACCTGTCTCTGTGGGCGGTGACTCATTGTCTCCGAGCACCTGCAGTAGCTCATCCCTGGTCATACAGATTCCAAGGCCAGGCAGGGAATGGGCCTTGGCAGCCTCCAACAATTCTTCAGTATCAACCAGACGCTTCGTATTTTTACAGAAGCCAAATATTGTCTTTGAATTGTCTGTTGGGACAAATACAAGATTATACTGTATGTCAACCCCCACCCCCCCAAACAAAGAAAGTGTGTGTGTGTGTGTGTGTGTGTGTATATATATATATATATATATATATATATATATATATATAAAAAAACAAAAATACA
>JAODUH010000239.1:0-13860 GCA_027564835.1 Typhlichthys subterraneus | reverse complement strand
TTTTTATTCAGAAATCGCTAAAATCATAAGCTTTTTGCAGAGCAAACCACCATCGATATAGCTAACCTTTTATTAACTATTTCCCGAACTAAAACACTAGGGTACAGTAGTCATAATATGAATTTTGCTTGCAAGAAACTCTCATTTTCATTATTTCCTTTCCAGTAGAATCCAGTATGCATATAATGTGTAACGACTTATACTTTTATATTATATATAGGCTAGCAATCTGGTTCACTAGCTAATGCTAACCATACTACTACAGTAGCAAACACATATCGCAGCCCTTGAGATTGGTCTAACGTGCTATTATATTGGTGCCGTATTATTACCTTCTCGGAGATGTCATTCTACATATTCGGCAGAAAGTTGACCGTATTATATTCATTTCGGATAATTTATAAAGTAATCACAAACATCAGCACAGCATGAATGTCTCACACAGGGTAGCAACAGGACCCTGTACCACGAAGCCAGACGATTGGCTAGGACCTCTAAGCCAATTGGATTAGTTCTTAGTGCAGTGGTGAGAGCGTGTTTATTTTACACGCCTACTCGTTACTCTTAAACGTTTTACACAGCAATATAGACTTAAAGACAATCGCCATTATGGTAGCATATAGGCTAATATTAGTACTTAGGTAGCATATAGGAAATCTAATTAATCATTGTCTAATTACAGCCATGTCATTTCACCGACTACGCTACCACAGATAGACAAGAAATACACTAGCACGGACCCACGCACACGCACACACACATTTGATCATCTCTCAGCCTTAGCAACAGGGATACAAGACACGCCCACTGGCTCGTGTTCGCTCTTGTTATTTGCTGCCTATTCGCTACACTTGCTGCCACTCAAGAAGGGAGGGGACAAGACTGGAGAATGCGGCTAATGCGGACGCAAAGGCAAACGGGCGGGTTGAAATCTGGCCTCGGTGCGCAACAACAGCAGCGGGTGCTGATGGAGAAGACCCTCGCTGTTTGGTCAACATGGGCATCTCGTTGAAATGCATTTTGCACACGTATAGATCTGCATCATGCCGTGTTTCCATTTCAATATGGGTTTTGTGGTAGCAGTTTAAAAACAAACCTGCGACATTATATCTACGTTGTTGCACCAAATGCAAAATTTTCTCTCAATAGGCTATACGGTGTAATTTAATTTGCTTAATTCCAATCTCACCTAAATATCCATCCTGCGGGTAAGTATCCTAATAGTTCCTCTTGTGTGGTGTTGTGTCGTTATCTAACAACACAACACCACACTGTGATGCAAACCACCACAGTAAACAATTAATTACATCGCCTATTTGTGTATTTCGTGCGGAATTATATAGGCGGTTTTAATGTGTGTGATTTCAAATAATGAATTGTAGTGCATACTGAAAAATAAGAATTTTTTTTATTAGCCCAGGTGTGTTGTTTTTTTGTCATTTGTAAATATAAATGTACGTGCGATAATATAGATGCATATTTTGAATTACACGTCATTATTGCTGCTCTATAACGCCATGTCGAGTTTTAGGTTAATAACAGCTTGAGGGATAAAATGTATAATAAACATCTGTAATAATATCAATGTATTTACATTATGACGTTAAAGTGGGATGTAGCCTATCTGCAGTTATTACAAATTGACATATTTTGGGCCCGTGATCCCTGTTATTGCTCAGCTTCTCATCAAGCTAATTCTGCATTGCAGACATTAAATAAAATAAAAACGGCATAGTAGATAAAACTGACTGGACTAATACTGGAGAAACCAACGCAAATATAATTCTATATATTCTGACCGGTGACCAATGATATGCAGCTATTGATCCCCGTTGGGTTTGCTTGACGACGATCAATGGGGTGTTGTGGTCTACTACAGACAAGTGTGACGGTAGACCCGTTTGACCGAGTCGTTTGAGTGTTGAAATGATGTCAGTCTGGGTTGCCTTGCGTGGCACACAGTGGCTACATTGTGCTGTCACCACGAATGACATCCTCATGCAACTACAATTACATTCGTGTCGTTTACCGGTCGCTTTTATCCAAAGGGACTTCTAATGAGTGATAGAGGGAGCAGGTTATGCAGCTTGCTCAAGGGTGGTAGTTGGCATGCCAACCTGCAATCTCCTGGCTGAGATTCAGACACACATACTGTACACTCAGAGCATCCTCATGTCCGCACGTTTAATGAAGTAAACCATCCACTGGTTTAAAAAAATAAAATAAATAAATAAATATATATATATATGAATTTATTAAGTGTATGTTGAAAAAACTGCAGCATTAATTTCATGTTACTGAATGCACCAACCAAGAGTATTTATCTTTTAGAAAACCCTTATGTATCCCCAACATCTGTGTTTCTAACAGCCTTGGCCGTTTTAAATAACATTTCAATATTCAATAAGTCTGGATAAGTAAAGCATGGATGGCCGAACAAATAGACTAGCTATTTTTGTTAATGGAAAGACATAGAAATCACGTGCATTCACATGCTCTTTACATGCTTCTTGGTGAATAGCATGATACCCTGTCCTTGGCACACACGTGCATGCACGTGCACACACACACACAACACAGTAAAGTAAATAAATACTAAACATTTGAAATAATTGTATTGAGCGCACAACAGTAAAAACATGTATGCCATTTTTTATTTATATATTGGGTGACTGACCATGTTAGAAAGACACATGGCTATTAAAAGTCCATGTTTTAACCAGTGTGTGTTTCACCACACTGAACACGACCACTGACTTGGTATTGTTTTAGCTGTTGCCTGCTAATCAACATTGAGCCTCTGAATTTTTAGCTAATGCTAAGTCACTTGTATTTCAGGTGAGTGTGTCTGGAAAGGTTCCTAGGCCTCTAACACGATTTCATGTATTACTTTTATTGAATAGCAGTTTATTTGAATATTAATATTTTTCTGAATATTATAAGCTTTAATAAATCATATCAGTTTATTCATATTATTATTTGTATTGAATATTATTAGTATATTTGAAAGTACTTTTTTTTAACCTTTTTCTAGAAGAAAATTGGGACCTTTTAAGGTAAATGTTTTCACATAACTTAAAAGGTATTTTAAGTGATTATAAACTAATAGACTGTCAAATTCACCAAATATCTCGCATTTCGCTAGTTTACTGTTCTCCAACTACGCGCTGCCGACAAAATAATCTGGTACTTCAATTTACGGCTCCGTAAATAGGAACATAAACAGTGGTCCACACAACAATATCCCATCCTTCGCAATGTGTGGTTGTATGAATAATCCTGACTTGACTTTAACACTCACTGCCCCTCCCCCTTCCCGGCAGGCGGTCGTCATGCTAACAAGCATCGCCGACAGCATCCTGTGCTGCCTGACAGGCAAGGCTGCCAGCCTGGTGTTGCCCCTAGAGACCTCCGAGCCGTCGGACTGCTTCGAGTTCGTGGAGGTGAAGCCGGGCCGGGTGCTGCGCGTGCGCCACATCCTTCCCGACCGCCAGCCGGCGCTGCGGCAACCGGAGGAGGGTGTGGACGGCGGTAATGAGAGCGCTGGCGGTGGCGACGGTGAAGGCACCGACGGCAGCAGCATCGTGCACTGCAAGCGGAAGATCACGGTGCACCGCGACGGCCAGCTGGTGATGGAGAACCTGGGCGACGCCCTCCACTCAGAGATCCTGCAGTGCCAGGACGGAGGCCTGGGGCCCTGCCGCACCGTGGAGGTGGAGCTGGTCGACTTCAGGGACGCCGCTTCCACCCCGGACCCCAAACCCGCCCCGGCTCCGCCTCCAGTGCCCGCTAACGGCCCCGGCAATGGCCCAGACCCGCCCCCCCGCCCCCGACGCCACCGCCGCAAGCCGAAGCGCACGGTCCTCATCGACGCCACGCGGGAGGTGTCCAGCTGCAAGGGCACACACACCGACGTGGCGCTGTTCTTCGTGCACGGCGTGGGCGGCTCGCTGGACATCTGGGGCGGCCAGCTGGACTTCTTCTCCCGCCTGGGCTACGAGGTGGATAGCGCAGCGTCCAATCACACGCAGCCACCCTTGACCTTTACTTAACGCATAGTCTGGGTCACAGCGCTGGCTAGCTGCCTCTGGCGGCCATCTTGCTATGGTCAAAGTCAATACACTGTATTGAATGTTGGCGTTGGAGAACGCAGTGTTGTGAGGCTGAGTCCCATAGAGAGTAATGTGTGACCTTTGACCTTCGAGGTGGTGGCCCCGGACCTGGCCGGACACGGCGCCAGCAGTGCTCCGCAGGTGGCGGCCGCGTACACCTTCTACGCCCTGGCGGAGGACCTGCGCGCCATCTTCAAGAGATACGCCCGCCGCCGCAACATCCTCATCGGCCACTCGTACGGGTGAGTGGCAGATACCAAATAAGTCTTTACAGGTGTTATATATGTAGTGTTAAATATACTGTATATATTTATAGAATAACTGTAATTCATCTTGTTAACACTAGTTGGCACTGTGGCCAGAGGGAACTGTCTGTACGTGTGAATGGCAGAGTTCAGTAAAGAAATACACTGGTTGAATTGAAGTAACGTGTATCAGTTACTTCAGTTAATCAGTTAATGTAGTTGCCCATTAAGAGGGCGAACATAACAATAGGTATGTCTGGATGTTCTTACAACCATCAGAACGGGCAGTTATTAGGAAGTTCCTATTCTAATGAATGGGAACTGCACTTTCATTAGTCACTTGGACATAGCAACTGCATTTATAGCATCACCAGTCAATTCTGATATTTACATTTACGGCATTTGGCATTTGACACTTTTATCCAAAGCGACTTACATCATCAGGAGTTGATCAGTGAGGTGAGGAATGGTAGGAGGTCATGTGAGATGTCTTGGAGAAGAGATGTGGGAATAGGGTCAAGAGGACAGGTGGTAGCCCGGTTGGATACTATGAGTGACTACACTTCTTCCGTGGAGAGGGGGCAGAAGGCATTTAGGTTGCAGGCCGTTTTATGACAGGTAGTCTACGGGGGAGCCAATGTGCTGCTAATGCTATATTTAATGATACATATATCTTAAAACCTTGGTGACTGCCTCAAAATGAAGTTTTAAAATCCTGTATATGATTAGCTCTTTTCCTCCAACCTCCATGTTTGCCATTATAGATTTCAATTCAGAAGTGGTCCAAACAATCTGTCAGGGCCAGGTTAAGGAATCAGAGACCACACAGTGAAACGCTATCTTTTTTCGTACGTGTAAAACGTCTGCCACGTGCTGACCATATTCGGTGACGTGGTGGCGCGTGTATTCCAGGGTGTCGTTTTGTACCTTCCTGGCCCACGAATACCCTGACCTGGTGCACAAAGTGGTGATGATCAACGGCGGGGGTCCCACGGCTCTGGAGCCCAGCCTGTGTTCCATCTTCCAGCTGCCTTCCTGTGTTCTCCACTGCCTGTCCCCGTGTCTGGCCTGGAGCTTCCTCAAGTGAGACCTGCGCCCGAGCTTCTTTAGCATTAAAGTCCTTCTAGAAAAAGTCTGGCCACACGGCAGTCATCTTGGCAAAGCCTCCGGGCAGCTCTATCAAAAATGATACACAGCCTAACTGTAATTGGGATTATTAACTTTAAAATAAATAGAATTACATTCAAATACTGACCAACTGCATATACTGTACACTAGTATATACAGAACATAACTACAGTTTATTATACTGTACAATAGTATATACGGAACATAACTAAAGTATATTATACTGTACACTAGTATATACGGAACATAACTACAGTATATTATACAGTACACTAGTGTATATACAGAACATAACTACAATATATTAACAAATACACAGAACTGTGTTCTTGTATTATTGTATTGCACTTTTAGATGATTTTAGAAATATAAGCACACACAGCTACTAAAGTTTTTTTGTGTCTGAATTTAAATGAAGGTGAAACTGCATTATTAATAAACGTAATAGATAGGTACTTTGTTCAACCCCATGGGGAAATTGATTTGCAGCAGAAAATGACAAGTCATCACAGAACATCAGAGACAATAAACATACTATACATACCACACACCTTAACAACAGATAAGGCTAGTATTGGGTGGACCAGACCAGCTGGGCATTCTACTAATAATCATTAATATAATTAATAATCATAACAATCATTGCCTGTTTAAATGATTAGCTAGTGGATAGTTAGTGGCTACTTAGATAGCAAGTGGAACAAATTGATATTTTGACTTGTTTTTAGTGTGTAAATAATGTTCACTATCGTTTAAATCTTCTATTTGTAGCAGTTAACATAATAACCAATGTGATCTTACCTGTGTTTACTGAATAAATAATGTTCACTATTGTTTAAATCTTCTATTTGTAGCAGTTAACATAATAACCAATGTGATCTGTCCTGTGTTTAGTGAATAAATAATGTTCACTTTTGTTAATATCTTCTCTTTGTATCCGTTAACATAATAACCAATGTGATCTGTCCTGTGTTTAGTGAGTAAATAATGTTCTTTATGGTTTATATATTCTATTTGTAGCCGTTAACATAATAACCAATGTGATCTGTCCTGTGTTTAGTGAATAAATAATGTTCACTATCATTAATATCTTCTATTTGTAGCCATTAACATAATAACCAATGTGATCTGTCCTGTGTCCCGTAACGACCACAGAGCTGGATTTGCCCGTCAAGGCGCCAAAGAGAAGCATCTGCTGAAGCAGGGCAATGCCTTCAACGTGTCTCCGTTTGTGCTGCGCGCCATGATGAGCGGCCAGTACTGGCCGGAGGGCGACGAGGTCTACCACGCCGAGCTCACCGTGCCTGTGCTGCTGGTGCATGGCATGTGTGACAAGTTTGTGCCCGTGGAGGAGGACCAGCGAATGGCTGAGGTGCGTTTGCACTTACACTTTTAGAGTGCCTTTACCTTTACATTCTCCTTTACACTTACCTTTACACTTGGGTTTACAGTGCCTTTACCTTTACATTCTCCTTTACAATTACCTTTACACTTGGGTTTACAGTGCCTTTACCTTTACATTCTCCTTTACACTTATCTTTACACTTACTTTACAGTGCCTTTACCTTTACATTCTCCTTTACATTTACATTTACACTTACTTTACAGTGCCTTTACCTTTAGATTCTCGTTTACATTTACACTTATGTTTACCTTTACATTTATCTTTCCCTTCATGTTTAATTACGTGTACATGTACCTTTACAATTGCTATTACACTTAAATTTACATTTACCTTTACATTCACATTCTCGTTTACCTTCTTGTTAACATTTGCGTTGCCATTTACCTATCTATTCATGTTTATATTTACATGTACATCATTTAGCTGTTTTTTTATCCAAAGAGATGTACAATCAGTACATTTGTCAATAGACAAACACGTCACACACACACACACACACACACACAGTGACTGTTGCCATGCAAGGTGCGACCAACCTCTGGGAGCAGTTAGATCGGTGGCCCCCAACCCTGGTCCTGGAGGGCCGCTGCCCTGCATGTTTTAGGGCTTTTCCTCCTCCAACACACCTGATTCTAATGATTGTGTCATTATAACGAGCTAGTCATTTGAACCAGGTGTGTTGGAGCAGGGAGACATCTAAAACATGCAGGGCTGCGGCCCTGGATGTGTTCTTACAAACAAAGCGTAAGATAGGAACGGCAGTAGCAGTAGAGAGGACTAAAATAAATAAAATATACATATATGTCTACATATTGGATGCTATTGAAATAGACTCATAGCCCCTCGCTGGGGTCCCCACTGTGTTGGGGTGCATTCATCATCTCTGTCTTCCTAGATCCTCCTGTTTGCGTTCCTCAAAGTGATCGAGGAAGGGAGCCACATGGTGATGATGGAGTGCCCAGACACCGTCAACACACTGCTGCATGAGTTCTTCTTATGGCAGCCCGATGTGTCCAAAAAGGACGATGCAAAGGCAGACCCCGGGAAGACCGTGAGCTGCAAGGACGTCGTCCAGACACGGAGAGTTAACAAGCCCGTGGACAAATAACCAATCAGGAGTCCTGTATCGACAGTTGAGCCAATCAAAGGGCCTTCTTTGGCAGGTGTTGGCGAGGCTGCAATGTGCTGTACCAGGCTGAGAGCTGTTATAAACAGAGCCATGTCTTCAGGACGTTGGTAGCTGTTGCTGGTGCTCCAAGAGAAAGCAGGACTACGGTGTAAAAGGTTTGTCGAAAACTGGAAGGACAAACTAAAGGTGAGCGAGCCAGGTGCACATGCAGAGAGAGACTACCTATTTCTGCTTTGGTTTTTTTTTTCTTAAATTTCCAGAACAAATGCTTCACCACGTGAAGTTGCCGCAAAGTCATACAGTTCTTGGATGTCCATTTGTGATGTGGGTGTGTTTGTCCAAGAGCCACTGAGAGACCAAAGGCTACAAGGTTAAATGGCCACGTAATGGTGTGAGTTTTCTTGTGTCCGTCTAATATCCTCTGTAAAGTATTACAGACATTTTGCCCTGCCGTTGTGAAATGGTCGCCAGTTTCAATCGTGCTCATCTAACAGGAAACTAATGAAACAGGTATCAAATGGATGAATCATATAACGTGTGCTATTTCGCCAGTGGAGAAGTGAAGTGGAGAGATTATATATATTAATGATTATTAGTGTTATTGTAATGTACTACCAAATACTGACTGGATGGTAGTAAATTTATTGTATCTACGAAATATATGCAGTGAGACATTTTTATTATACTGGCTGCTTGAAGAAATAAGCTATATAACTGCATTTAACATTTATGGGCCATACAAATATTAAACTTTCATTATGTGAACATGAAAGGGAAAAATGACCCCTATGCTGTTAAACTGCATAATTTCATTTGTCAAACGTGCTTGCACACTGTGAAACACCAAAACACCAAACTAACATTTTCAGTAATACAGTCTAAAGGAGTATCTTTGGGCCAAGTCTTGCTGATAACTCTGCTAAGGCTGCTGTATGCATTTTAAGACCCATACAATCACTCCTATTTACTGTGTCAGATATAAATAACTGTATATTTATATAATAATCAAAAATAGGTCTGCAAAGCAGGTGGGATTCAAAAATAATGTGAATTTCTAATCATAGAAATCTTGTTACATCAATGTTTACTACTGTAAATGTATCTCACATATATAAATAGCTGCCATAAAACTCAAATTATAATACAGTTGAACAGTTACAGTTCATATTTATCTATGGTAATAAATGTTAATTATTTATTCTTCTACTACCCTTCAGTCAAACGTCTTCATCTCACCGTGTCAGAGTAAGCCAATAAGCTAAACATGGATGTTGAATGAAGTTATGCCTTCATGGACTATGTTTCGTCTCACAATGAGACAGTAATATACGAGAGCTTAACAGATGCTCACTCATCTTGATAACCTGTTAACTGCATGGTTTATGCCTTTTGTGGTGCAGCGTGTGTAACTTTGTGAGTGGATCTGACATTAGCTTTTCAGTGTGTAACTCATACTTCAATCAGCCAAAGGAGAAGTTCCGCTTTGCAAAGGAGGAGTTATCTTGAGACTCTTCAGGTCTGCTTCATAATATGCATATATTGAAGGATGAAGGATGAATGCAACACATTACAGGGTTTATGCAATCTGAGCAAAATATGAGTTTTATATGTTGGACTTTGGCAAGAGAGGTGAATGGACATTTTATAGAAACAAATATATTCAGTACTTTGCAGACCCTGTTGCCTCTTAAAGGTATACGTTCAGTATTCAACTTTACAACAGACCATTAAGTGCTGCTGACATGTCTAACTAAATGGTTAATTCATTCTCTAAATACTGCAGGGTGTACTTAAGTGTGCATATTAAATCGTCAGTGCTCCTATGTGCTATATCATTTGTGGTTGGTTAAGAAAATGTGTTAATGATATTGTACATTTATTCATTGAAATCATAACATATGCATTGGCTGAATGTAGATGCATATTATATAAATATCTATAATATCAAAACTGTTGATCATTGTATGAATGTGCCTTTCCTGGCATGAAATAAAATGGATGTTTGCAGTCATGGGTGTTTTGTGTTATTGTTTGTAAATAGGGATACATGGTTAACATAATGGATAATAAAATGTAAACATTATATTATGAATGTTAATAACAAGGGGCATTATAATCCTTATTACATACACGAACTTATTCACTTTATGAAAGCGCGTACCGTCGTAATTCGAATGCTTTTAAAACCGTTCTCTGATTGGTTAACCAAGTCCCATGCGTGTTGTGGTAAACACAGTCCTGAAATCGTGCGCATGTGTAGATGCTGTAATGGAGGAGAGCGATTTAATCTCAGAGGCATTTATAGTTGGGAGGAGAAATTCGCATTACTTTGCCTAAATGTACTATTGCATTTTTCGACATCAAGACGTTTGCATCTCAGGGAGAAACAGCTGAATCAATTGTGTAGAGTTTGTAAGTACGGCTAGTTTCATAATGGCTTGCAGCTGAGTTTATGGCCTTTACTCTGGCACTTCTTTACAATGCTAGCAGTGTTTACGGCTACCCTTCTATTAAAACACTAGACAGCTCTGTTACCGTGGTGGTTCATTACGAATGTTGGGATATAATCAGGTTATTACCTCGATATTTGAACGTACAGGTAGGTGAAGCAACTGATAAAAACATTTTACTACTTCTACTGATTGTTTAAATAGCACTATAGCATAGTACAGGAAGTAATGAAGTAATTCGGATTTTATAATGTTAAAAGTATGCACACATATAGGATCACGCTTTCACGTGTTGTTTTTGTGTTAGTTCTAAATAAGAATTGCAGATACATTGTCAGTGACAATGTTTCATGCACGAAACAGCCGGAGTTGCACATAGATCCGCCGCTGTGTTAGCAAGCTAAGCTAATGTTAGCGGCAGCTGCCATAGTGGAGGCTAGCATGATAGACGAGGTGGCTAGTTATCTAGCCATGAAGCTAACGCTTGCTAGCTAATTGCTAATCTGGCCGCGTTAAAGAGACTATGCTCAACCACTCAGAACACTGCCAGGCTATCTCTGAAGCTGCTAAATGTCATACTAGTTTACACATTTGTACTGTTTTTTGTATATCCAGGCATGTACGGGTACGATATTCAATAATATACGCATAATGTGCATCTGTCTGCATAATGGTAGAATACGAACATTTGAATGAATACATGCATAGCCTGGGAGGTTTGTGTTATATAATAATAAATAAATGTACCGTACTGGTAGATTACTTGTAGCATAACTAGATTTTAATAGATTGCATATTGTTTTTAATTTGCATGTTACGTTTCTACAGCAAAATAGAATAGGTAAACTTGGTACATTTTTTTTTTATTTAAACGCTAAACTGATATTAATTTCATGTTTGGCTAATGTTGGATAAATAACTTGATATTAGTCTTTCTATTCTAAATAATGTGATGTTTCTACACAGCCCAGGTTCTGGTAATAAGAACGTAAAGTGGTGCAGACTGTGGCTGTTCCATCATTTAAACGAAAATGTAAACTTGGACTACCGGTGGTCTAAATACCAAAACACTATAAAGCCATCCAAATGTGTCACAACCAGGCTTAACATGGTCAGCGTGTGCACATATTGCAGGTCTCTCCCAACCTGCACTCATCGATCTGCCGTTTTGTCCCGTTGGTGAGAACACTTTTTAAATTTCCTTCTCTCCAACAGCCTCCTTTATTATCTGTAGACCGCTTTATCTTCAGAAGATGAACAGTCGCCACCATAGTTATATGTTGGGAACGCATGGAAATCCAGCGCTCGGATTGTTTTGCGTGTTTCATGTGCATGCTGAGGAGACATGGAGAGATAAAATAAGTTTAACCGATTAGTATTTATGGTGCCATCTAGCGATGGTAGCAGCGTTTCACCGACCAATTGCTGAGGACCCTAGCCTTCGCAATGCATTCCCAATGTGTGGGGTGGAGTGGAGTTTCTGAGGGAGCTCTCAGCACTCTATAACACTGAAGGGAGTAATTTGACAATACAACACAATTTCTTAAAAAAAAAATGTTTTGCTTAACCTAAGAATTCATAATTTTACTTTACTTTTGCATTGCGTTTCAATGTGTGGGGGGCCGGAGCTTTTAAGGGAGATTGTTTGTTTGATTTGACCTAAGTTAGAAAGCGTTTTCAAGAATGACTGGCCCATCCCACACTGTGCAACGGTTGCCGGTGGATTGAACCTGCCCTGCTGGTACTAATACAGATAATTAATCAGCTCTGCATTCATTGTGCTCGAGTGTGATACGAGCTATACTATTATAGAATATCAGCATGCCTGTGATTTTATTGTGCAGCACAACCTCCCATGTGATATTGCTTCTAAACAGTTATGCAAGCGCCATTTAATGTATTTGTTAACACATTAATAATAGTTTGTTTATTTAATACATTTAGCTGAACCAACATGGGACTGAACTGTTGTCGAGCAATACAAAAAAAATTTGCAGGTCGACACACTACTGTTTCCCTCCCATTTGCCGTTTCCTGGCAACCATTATTATTTATGGAGATATGTAAATATTTGAGGTGCAGTTTGTTACATTCTAAGATAATGATAATTGATTAATTAATGGTTATTAGATCTGTTTAAACATTAATGTTGCAGCAAACAGCTATTTTCTATGTAAGTTATAGTATATATAAATTGCTCCCTGATGAGAGAATTACATCATATTCCCTCTGTGTGTTGTTATCCCAGCTCCTCTGTTTTGATGGCTGATCCAGCCACCTATGTATCTTGGTGTGTGTGTGAGGGTCCTACAAAGCATGCTGGTGCTCTTAAGTGTGACTTCTAGATTCAAGTCATAAAGAGACAATTTAAATGCATTGAAAGCAAAGTTAATCAGTATGGTTAAATATATGCATAAGGTCTACTGATCTGAAAAATGATCCGATCAGTGGCTCAAAAACCGTGAGTTTTGTGATCTGTTGCACTAGTAGTGGAAATGTTAAACAGTCTACTTTGCCCTCACACAGGGACAGCCATCCTGGTTGAAAATGGCGTCCGAGGCGGGTCTCCAACACCTCAGCTCCAAAACCATCATGACCTTCTACCCCTCCGTTGAAGAGTTCAAGGACTTCAGCCGATACATCGCATACATGGAGTCCCAGGGCGCCCACAGAGCGGGTCTGGCCAAGGTAAGGAGTTTGTCACGAAACACGCTATACATGCGTAGTATACGATGATGTCAGAAGTTCACGCTGCCGCCAATTTGTAGACATAGAAAGACTTTAGGGCTCAGTAGTTTGCATAGATCTACACAGTGTTAATACAATTGCTAAGATTTTTATTATAGTTTTAAATGGCTAGTGTTTCTAATGTAAATGTAGCCTACCCACAGTGGACATAAAAAGTCTACACTTTTACAAAATGGCAGGTTTCTGTGCTGTAAAAAAATGCTACAAAGATAAATCATGTCCAACCAACCATTATTCAGTTTGATCCGGACCGAGACGGCCTCTTTTGGTTGGATGTAATTTTGGTCCTTTGGTCCGGACCGCTGTGAGGCACCTTCACTTCAGTTATTGTGGTTTGGATCAAATTGAAAAATCCGGACCGGAAAATCCGGATTAGGTGTGAAAGCAACCTTATAGACTGAAGTGATTGGTTTGTTTGTTTATTTATTTATTTATTTACTTTCTCTTTATCTTATTTTAGCATAATTAAAAAAAATAAAAGTGACTTGTAGTCAGGAATATATGGTCGATCTAATTCCCAGGTCAAAACATTGTTTTTAATTTGTTCTTCAAGAAAAAGGGTGTTGTAAGACCTGGGGGTTAGAGGCCCTCTTAAAAAGTACACTTATTGCCTGATTTGGAGTCCCGGTGGGTTAGTATCCCA
>JAODUH010000238.1:0-13860 GCA_027564835.1 Typhlichthys subterraneus | reverse complement strand
AAGATAGTCTGGCCTCCATAGGCCAGACATGTATATTAAAGTTACATACACATCTGGCCTAGTGATGTAGGGGTTAAATGTTTTAATTATCTAGAATGAATGCGGAATAGACTGGCTAATTTGGTCTTGTTTCAATTATGATATGCAAAACTGTCACGAAAATCCATATTTTCAACAGCTGTCATCAGCACTTCAGTGTGTTATCTACTGTACTTTTCTTTAAAAAATGTGTCATTGTAAATAAAAATATATGCATTTAGCTAATATTACTACCCAGACAGATAGGTTAACATTTAAATAAAACGTGATAACTTTTACAGGAAGATAAAAATGTAAACTGAATAAAAAATTTGAAATTTAAAAAGAGGCTAGTCTTTGAAGGGGCTATATTGAAAATGCACGCATCGGCTAGTGTTAGCCTCATGACCTAGACATATTAAGGGTTAGGTGTTGTGGGCTTACAGCATTGTGCATTAGGACAGTGCCAGGGTCAAAGGGCAGATTTGAATGCAGGAGCTTGGCAGAGGGTGCATTTTAAGCTTCACTCATTGACAACTGTGACACAAGCAACACTGTTGTCGGGGGAGTAAAGACCTCAAAGCTAAACGTTGAGCGTGTCAGCGAGAGTGAGTTTGTGATCGTGTCTTCGTCCATGTGGCAGTGTGCCTTTGAGTTGCATGACCCCATTGCTCTGAGAATATAAAAGACGTATATTACAGAAACAGCAGCCACTTAATAATGCCTTGAGCACCGCGCCACAAAGGCCTCACCATGTCTGGAGACGCCCTGGGAACAAACTTAGACAAACATTCGCTCCGTGTGATAAAACTGCTGACTACCCACTTTTCCTTCAAAGTCCTAACAGGACAATCTGGCCACTTGGCAGCAGTTATTCTAATGCATCCAGGTAGGTATTAGGACCCTATCTAAATGAATGGAGAGAGAGCCATAACTGCACTTTCAATCGTCACCGGGACTGCATGTATACAATCACCAGTCAAATTAGGAATGTCGCGATATACTGGTATTAGCTGTGATAATATAAAATGTAATATTGTTATTGTGCTGAAAATGCACATATGATAATATCGTCTAAACAATCCACTGCCTCCATTTAAACCTGACGGACCGGCGACTTTAAAAATATTGCGAGGTTTCAGGCGCGAGAGCAGGCTTGACGGAATGAGACCATAGTTCTATGATTGAGACACACAAACAAGGAAATCAGCAAACGGCCTTTGTTAGTGCGCTGGGGACACAGGTGGGCGTCGACCGGTGGAGCACCGGTGAGTTAACGGGAAAGGCACAGCTCCGGTTATTACATTAAAACGCAGCGGTGGTTTTTTGCTACCGTTCCTAAAAGACGACGCTATAGCTCAACTGTGATGTGTTGGTGTACTGAAGAAACTAGAGAAGCTGCTCGTTCATAACAAGCATATCCTGCCCTGAGCTAGCACGCACATGTGCAGCCCCATTGCCAAATGTCATCATCAACATTTAGGCTACCATCAACACATTTGTAAATCTCAATATTCCAATCCCAAAGAGATTGTTTTCAAAAGCAAGCAACTGATATGGTTAACCTTTACCTTGATATGGTTAACCTTTACCTTGCAGTAGTCTAGTCTAGCCATCAGATTCGCTTTCCATGGAAAACTTATAAACATTACGTCACATAGGACTGAGTGACAAATCTGAAATTTCACACACCACGCCATGTTTCGAACATGGTGCTACTACAGATTAAAAATAGGCCTACAGTACCTCACTCAAGAAAACACTCAATAAACAAACTTCAAGATTAATTTAACTGATAGCATTATTATTTTTATATAGATATACTGCGATAATATTGTTACAGTCAATTATTTTGGCCATGATAATTGTGTGAAAATCTAATATACCCCCAAGTCAAATCTGATAAATAATGCTTGCTTTGGTGACTTTGCCCCAAAATAAGGTGTGAAAAGCTGCTTTCTTCAGCAGGTTGTACTTCCACTATGCATACGCAACTGTCGGCTTGCTGCCACACAACTGGCTAAATAGCAGATTGGCTCTTGTCCTCCAACTGCCATATTTACTGTTAAGGAATCCTCCCATAGAGTTCCATTCTAAATCAACTACAGTAAAATGGCCTGTCTCCTCTATATAATGTCTCTGTTTGCCTTCTTCCCACCCACCCGACCGGCCCGTACTATCTTGCCCCCCCAAAGCCAAGCTGTCGGCTGTGGAGACCAGTAGCTGCATGTGTAGGAGCCCCTGTAACATGACCCGCTACAACAAGGAGCTGTCTATGGTGAAGATCCCAAGCAAGACCTCGGCTCGCTACCTGGAGAAGAAGTTCAACAAGTCGGAGAAGTACATTGTGTAAGTGGAGCAGAGAGTAAACCTTTAATGTGTCTTACAGCAGCCGTCAGTAGCCTGCAAGTACAATAACCCCACAATACTGTAGGAAAATACAATAAAACATTAATACAGTCCAATATACACATCAACAGACAGACATAAGAACACACTTAGCAACACCTTACTATCACTAGTATCAGAAGAAGCATCGTCAAGGAAGAAAAACAAATAAAAAGGTGAGCACTGTATCGCACTCGCAGGCCCATTTTTTTTAAAAAGATGATATCTGATAGAATAAAAGACCTCAGAAATTTGAAACCTCTGCCTTGAGGAGAGCAGAGACATCTCAACAAAGAAACAACATATCCAGCATAACGGGCCAAATTAGCAGAGCTGTCATCCAGTAATAGTAAACAGCAGTAAAGTAAACCAGTGATATTTGACACTGACACACGTTATCAATATTGAGCAGTCTAAGCATTGCTTAAAGCTAAATACATTAATAAGCATTCAGCACTGCTCGTATCGCACTGTAAGAGCCTCGTAGTTACACCTGCAAAATAAACGAGGCGCTATGAGGAGTTTGCTGCTCTCTGCTCTTTAAAAATGCAGGTATTTACTGTGTGTGCCTCATGTTGGACGGAAGCTGGATGAATGAGCCAGCATGGTTATTGTTCACTTGTTTAAATCATTGTCCTCTGGTTAAGCGTTCTTCAGCTCCTTGGCTACTGTGGAACAACAGATGTTTGCATGCACAATTCATCCATCCAAAAGCTCAGCTGCCATCTTTCTTTCGTTTGACCTTAAACAGTACGCCGCCTATACATCATAACACAATGTTGGTTGCCTACGACAACTGGTGTATTATCTCTTCTACTACTGACAAATGTGCTGTTTAAGTCAGTTTGGACAAAAGCATCTGCTAAAGGCTGTGAATGCAAATTTACATTGCTTTTAAATTGCTCATTGCTTTTATCAGAGAGGATAAACGTTAGACCAATTATCTTTTTAAAGGATGAATGTAAATCCATAAATATTTTATCATTGATCTAATTTTCCTCTTTCCCAAATGTTGAATGAAATTACTGTGTTTCTGAGCCTCCATATCGACCACAGTGGCACCAAATGCATTATTTAACTAGATGTTTTATTTATGTTTTAATGTGGAGAATCAAAGTCAGTCTTTTGTACCTTTCCTTCTCTTCTGAGGGAAATGTAGAGGTCATGGTGTTCTTGCACCTCGTGTAGCAGGCATTCATACATTCTGACAGATTACAGTAGCACACGGTGCATAATGCTACACCACCATTATGCAGCACAGCTAGACATGAGCCATTTCTCTCCTACTTACCTACACTACAGTGCTCTACTGTATGTCTTCTTGGCCATATGTTGCTCCCTTCCTGCTCTCTAGAGAGAAGACCATCCACATTATTTATTTATTATATTTTTCTGATCTCTCGGGTCGGCTTTGTCTTCCTACTAGTGCCGCCTTCTTCTTCTAGAAACACCAAACCAACCACAATGATATAGGAACCATCCTTATGTGAGGCACATCTGTGTTACCTTGTAGCCACTGATTAGATATGTATTATCACAGGTTATGATAATGATTTACTGGTGTTCATTCATTTGTAATGTATTCTATGTTTATATATTATCACTATACCTTTATTTAACCAGGAAAACTTATTGAGATTAAGAATCTCATTTACAAAAGTGCCCTGGGCAAGACAGCAGCCACCAACACAGTTTCAAAACATAAAAACACATTTTCAGTGAGAGCATTAATAAATAACAATTATACATCAATAAGTGTCACAGTCATCAGCATCATTGATTTAAGACAGTATAGTATCGTTTAAAACATATACATCTAGACGTGCCTATATCCAAGTCAGACAGTAAGACTTTAAAAGCATTAAGTGAGACTAACTCTCTAAGATTTAAATGATTTTGTAAAGTATTATTAAATTGTAATTAAAATGTAAATTATTAGTTTTATTCACATTTCTCTTTTAAAACCTAAACACAGTACCATAGTAGCCCAGGAGCAGGGCAATGATCTTCAGGACTACAAAGTTATATGTATTTACAATTTAAAATAAGATAATTTAGGAGGCATATTTTCGTAGAATAATTTTTATAGTATAATTTCAATGATATTAAGGAGTTTCTCACTTATGCTTTCTGTCTGGATTATCAGCAATAAATCAGACCTGAAACCATCAAACCATTCAGTAAATCAACCGGCGAACCATTAATACTGGATATACTATACCTAAGATTGTTAATTTAGTAGTTAAAAGGACACTGTGTATCTACGTGTTCATTTAGTAGTTAAAAGGACACAATTTTACAATATTTGATTGTGCCTAAATATATTTTCTCATTTTTAAATATAATTCCCTCCTCCATTTTTGAATGTCTCAATCTAAGATGGCGTTCAGTCTTATTGGTTGTCTCATATGCAGTATGTGTTCTTATGTGTCCCTGTCCACCGACCCTAGAGACAACATCCTGGTCTTGGACGTCTTCTTTGAGGCCCTCAACTACGAGACCATTGAGCAGAAGAAAGCCTACGAGGTGGCAGGCTTGTTGGGTGGGTCTTGACACACGCACACACACACACACGGCTTGTTGGGTAGGTCCTGACACACACACACACACACGGCTTGTTGGGTGGGTCTTGACACACACACATACACACGGCTTGTTGGGTAGGTCCTGACACACACACATACACACGGCTTGTTGGGTGGGTCCTGACACACACACACACACACACGGCTTGTTGGGTAGGTCCTGACACACATACACACGCATGCACACTAAAACACTCGCACGTGCGCGCCATATCCTTTCTACATAACCTTCCTACACCTTGATCGGATGGACATTCTGGTCGTTGACTTTAATGAGTCTTGCCAATTGGATTGGGGAAAAAAAACATTCTTTGCAATGCTGGTGAAAGTTTTTCCTGGTATAATTTCACAAGACTGCCCGGCTTTGTAATGGATGGAACCTAATAGAGGTTTGGTTTAGACTTCAGGTGTACTTCAGTATAAATATATCAATAATCATAATCTGAAAATCTTATATGGCACAAATGTTAAGGTTTTCTAAAGCGCAGAATCACTTTAAAGTGATTCTTCAAGACGTTTTACCACTACGTGTGATGATAGATCACCAGCATGTCAAACCAAAATGTTACATCTTAACATGATAAAATGTGCATGTTTTTATGTACAGTATACAGTAACTGTCCACCTACAGTATACTGCATGTCATTCCTGTTATGTAGTAACATTTCTGTGCCAGTAAATAACATACTCATATTTTCTGTAGGGGAAACTATATTTATTTCTTAACATTTTCATAATTTACTGTTTGTCCCAGAAATCATCTTCCACCCTGTTAGTTCATAGTTTTTGCCTTCAAAAAATATATATACTACAATTACATTGAGGCTATATTATTAGCAGGAATGACTCAACTGTCTTTGTGTGTCTGGACAGGTGACATTGGAGGTCAGATGGGTCTCTTCATTGGAGCCAGCATCCTAACGATCCTAGAGCTGTTTGATTATGCTTATGAGGTCAGCCGTAACCCCTTTTAATCCACAAGTTTGTAGGGAAACTGCACTTAGGTTGTCATTCGTTTGACGCCTTGACAGACTAGTCTCACAGAGCCAGCCTTTTACTTAAAATCTGCGTAAAATCGGGGGGACATCACTATTGGCTAACTGTGTCAAGACCCGCCTACTTGAAAGGAGAGGAATTTTGATTGACAAGTACGATGACCAATCACATAACTCGGTGAAGTAGTACATTATACTTACACTGAGGAATTTGTTGGGTAACCTATAGACACAACTCTGGCTGTTGGCAAGTCTTGTAAATCTGTAAAATAAGTAGGCTACTGTTACTGCTAAACTAAAACTAAAACATGAAATTAGTAAATGAAGCACTACACTAGGACTAGACCAGAATGTTTAACTATGTGGATATACTGCATGTTGGAGGTATATGAATTTAAATGTTGGGATTCTAACATTGTTCTTGTGGCTTTTGGCATGCGTATATGCGCTTTGATCAGTGTATATCCCTGACTGCTCGCTTGGGTCTTTAAACAGGTTTTTGTGAATGTGAGGTGGTGCTGATGGGCGGATGAGGCTGAGACTGACTGACTGACTGACTGACTTTATTGCCCAAAGGGGAATTTGTCTTGGACTCATAGTCTACAGTGCAATATCTGCTTTTAAAATACAAACTAGCTAGTACATTCATTCATCGTGTACATATTGACTTTAACCGATCAATGTAATCAATCAATATAATCAATATTATATGGTCAATGTACTGTAACTGTACAGCATGTCAGCAGCCACGTGACTTGTGGATCATGGCTTATAGCCTGTGTGTTGCTGAAGTGTTCAATGCAGCTGAAATTCTATGTCATGCTGTTTCATGGCTCATACATAACTGGCTAAACAAGAAATGGAAATGTACATATTTTAATAATGCATACACTAAACACAAAAACCGGACTGGATTACTATAAGGGCACATTAAATTAGTGACGTCTTGCAAGATGATAACAAAACATCTAGATTTTCACTAGTGACCCCAGAAATGAATGGCTGATCTGTATGGTGACGTCATTCCATTACGGTGGCCCTTTGTCTGGATAATAGCAGAGCTGAAGGTGTTGAATGAAAAGGACTTATCTAAACCTCATAATAGTCATGCCGTGCCTTTTGAACAAAACACAGGAACAACATTTTTAGAGGAGCAGAAAACATGTTGTTTTCAATGCACACAGTGGGAATGTTGTCCTTTTTATTATTTTTTTATAAAATCCACTTAATTATTTGCAAAGGTGTTAAAAGCAGTGAACAGAATTTCTCAAGCAATGTGGTTTACAGGAGATCTAGTCTCATCCTTTTCTCTTCATCAGCACTACGTCACATAAGAGAATTACACTACATCATATAAGGGGTGGGGTAGGAAGTGAGTTAGCATTGTCACTCACAAGTTTGAATATGTAATTACGGTATGGCTCTAGTGCAGAGCTTTATTTACTATCTGTCTTTCCGTTTCAGTATCCTGTAGCCTACTTGGTTAACAGATTTACAAGGTGTGCAAACAGTGACTTGTGCTGTTAGGTTTCCCAACAAATTCCTCGTAAGTCTGATTTGGTCTATGAGCTATGTTGTCACGCATATCAATCAAGATACCTCTCCTGTCAAGTAGGAGGGTCTTGACACAATTAGCAGTGCTGTGTCCCAGACTTAACGTAAGTACAGGCTGGCTCTGGAGACCCGATGTAGACTGACTTACTGTATGTGTTGCAATATCTCCAGGTGATCAAAGACAGATTGCTGGATTTGCTGAGTAGAGAAGATGAGGACGAAAGTCATGCAGAAGATGTGGTGAGACACCACTTAATTTTATTGATTATGATTGTTATTATGACTTCATGTAACAATTCTGGAATTTATATTATGCTGCCCAGACTGTGGAATGTTTGAAGTCATTTTCTTTAGAATTTAGTTTAAGGTTTGATTTCTTGTTGATATTCTTGAAAATCATCAATAACGTAATAATATGTAGTAGTGAAATGGTATTCACCTGGTCATATACTAATAACAGTAGATGCTATTTTAAAAAGAGAATACACTCATAAACCAGTGGGGGAAAATGACCCTGATGGCATCAAACTAACGGCAGGTTAATATTCTCAAAATGGCTAACCAAGGAACTAGGACAAAAGAGGCTGACGAGCAACAATATTCCAGTTTTGTGAATAGATGGATAGCGGATCAAAATGGATTCCTAAAGGACCATTAAAGAAAGAGCTGCCCTCTTGCACCTTGGTGTTTTGTAGCAGACAACCTTAGCTTTTTTTCTTTATTTCGAAGACGAAACTGTGTTCAGTGGGCACAGGAGCAAACTATTAGATACAGGAGGATGAGTAATACATTGCCTGGTTTGCTTACAACATGTGGTGTGTTCAGACTAATGATAATGTTGGAGAGAGACAAATTGGAATTGTGTCTTCATGGACCAAATATGTTTTTCCTTTTGATAAAAGTATAGTATAAATGGAAAGCCACACGATATGAAAATGGATGCCAATCAGATCTGTCCTCATATCAGCTGTGTTTTCATCTGCAAATGGATGTCAAGCAGGATAATGTACAATGTCAAAGAAATACCTTTTACAAATGATTCCAGGTGTCAATCCAGTTTAATATGATATTTTATGATATTGGGAGTAGAAATCAGCTTCTGAACAGCTTTTGATTCAGCATAGGCCAGCTTTGCTGTCAAATGCTTTTTATATGTTTTTAATATGCTTTTAGTAAGTGAGTGGCACTTACACATCAAAGCTATGAAATAACAGGTAATTATGCAATAACCAAGATAATTTATTCATATTTTTCCTAGGAGTCATCCCATTTTCTTGATGAGGATGGATGGATGGATGGATGGATGGGTGGGATGTCAAATGGCTAGATAAACAATGGATTGTGGATGGATGGTGAAATGGATGGATGATCAGGGAGGGGCCTCATGTATCAACATTGCATATGCACGAAAGAGTTGCGTACACTGGTTTTCAAATATTGAATATAGAATTTGAAAAGTACCAAATAATGATTAATTGCATTTGCGATATAACCGCGATTTTATAAAACGTGATTTTCAAACCTCAAAGGCTGCGATTTAGAAGTTATGTGCACGTCTGACCCAGGGTTTAAACTGTAGCGTCAGGCTTCATGCCATCCGCCTCGTGTGAAGCCTTATAGCACCATGCTCTTCCTGCAGTCATGTTCAACAATCAGAAACACCTCAAGGTGACAGCGTATAGCCTACGCCCATTGCTGCAAATGAGAATATGTTCTCAGTCAACTTGCCTGGTAAAATAAAGGTCAAAACAAAAAAATTACAAGGAGAAGAAAAGCATTCGTTGCTTAAACTTTCTCTGCTGATTATCAGTTAAACGTGGAGAAACATATGTTGAGGGATTATTTGGTGAAGACGGCAGAGAACGAGAGTTTGCTTTATAAGAATCAGATTAAAATAAACGCCCCCGAGTCACTGATCAGGTAGGCATAATGGAATGTTTAAATTTATGCTTGCGCTGTGTAATAGCATTTTCTTGGCGATTCAGATTAAGGTTCTTTGTTTTAAAGCTTGACCGGCAGGTTCCGATTGTGACTTGTTCAGATTTTTTAAAACCTCAACCATGTTGAACTTTGGGCGCGCGCTGTGACGAATACCCGCGCGGCCAATAGAAACGTGGCAGCCAGCCAGGCACGGAAGTGAAAATGGAGGAAAAGTTGATATTATAGTACGTGTAGAGTATCAACGTTTCCTCTTTTTTCACTTATTTTCAAGCATGTATTTTTCAGCGGATTTCTTAGTTTAACCAATATTACTGTATGTTTGTGAACTGTTTATTAAATTCATATATTCATGAATTTGGGATATTAATATCCCAGATTATTAACAAACTGTTAATAATCTTTGCGAGTTTTGTGAGTGCGCCATCTTTTAGAATGAAAGCTGCACAATTTTTGAATAGATGAATGGAAAATGGATGATTGATTGGTGGATGACCTCATGGATGGATCAAATAGATGTAGGAGTCCTTGTGCTACGCTAACTAGACTAAACGTAGCTAACTTTAGCTAACTCGGCTAACCTTAGCTGACCTTAGCTAACGGCTAACCCTAGTAAACTAGGCTAACCCTAGCTAACCTTAGCTAACTCGGCTAACCTTAGCTAACGGCTAACCCTAGCAAACTAGGCTAAACCTAGCTAACCTTAGCTAACTAGGCTAACCCTAGCTAACGACTAACCCTAGCAAACTATGCTAACCCTAGCTAACCTTAGCTAACTAGGCTAACCTTAGTTAACGGCTAATTCTAGCTAACCCTAGCAAACGGCTAATTCTAGCTAACCCTAGCTAACTAGGCTAACCCTTGCTAACCCTCCTACCTGGTGCTCTGTGTCCCAGAGCTCGTGCGACCCGGTGGCCAACCACTCCGAGTCCATCAGCCACACTGTGTCCGTCCCCCTGCAGACCACCCTGGGCACCCTGGAGGAGATTGCCTGCTGAGGCCTCACTCCCCCGCCCCCTCTTTGCACCTCCACCTCCCCTGGAGGTCAGGTTTGGGGGAGAGTGGGCAACCTTGAGGAGAAAGTATCTTGGGATCTGTCAGGGCTCCCTTCACCCTCTATGGAAGGGGGGGGGGTTACAGAGCCAGCCCCATGGACTCTGGTGTGCCTGGGTCTCTACACACACACACACACACACACGTCCGGGCAGAGTGAGACTCGAAGGGGGCCCTGCCTGTGTTTGCGAACAACACACACCACACACACGTTGCTCACTGCCAAGCTGCCACAGGAGCTATGAGCCCGTCCTAACTGCATGCTTCTCGGACCAGGACTCCGCTCGCTCTCTCTGTCTCTCTCTCTCGCTTGGTCTCTCTCTTTTTCTCTCTCTGTCTGTCTCTTTTATTCTGTCTCTTTGTCTCTCAGCTTCTCTCTCACTTTGTCTGTCTCTCTTTTTCTCTCTCTCTCTCTGTCTCTTTGTCTCTCTGTCTCTGTCCCTGTTTCTCTCTCTCTCTTTTATTCTGTCCCTCTTTCTCTTTTATTCTGTCTTTGTCTCTCTCTCTCTCTCTGTCTGTCTCTCTCTCTCTCTTGCTATGTTGACAGGTTATGCTGGTGCTTCACTGTAAGATGTGTGCCATTCTCCGTGTCTTTCTGTGGCAGCGCGCCACGCCCTTCCTCGCCATGCGGAGCCTCAGAATGTACAGATTAGAACTGTGGTTGTTGTTGGAATCATACTTCACACCACGCCGTCTCCAAGTTGCGTTCTGTCGATGTACTTCTTTCATCTCCAGGTTTTCTGTTCCCTTGTCAGGGCGTATGGTAGGTTTAGTCCCCACCCCCCCCACCCCCCAGACACACACACACACACACATGCATTGCAGCAGAGAAAACATTATTATTATTATTATTATTATTATTATTATTATTATTATTTAGTATTTATTTATTCAAATCTTTTTTTTTTTTTTCTTTTTTTTTTTTAAGAAACCCAGTAGTTCTTTGCCCCGCCAAGATATTTCCTCGTGTCAGTTACGGTTCAGCAGGTTTATTAAAAGACAAGCTAGCAGCATACTTTTACTTTATGCTCATTCGTGTGAATAAATCAAAGGCTTATTACGATGCCAGTGAGGCGGAATTGTTGCAGCAAGTGGTGTACAAAATATGTCTTGTAAATCAACAGCCCCCTGCGCTGAACAATGGTGTGGTGTTTTCACGTTCTGTCGCTTTAAGATTCCCCAGCCCACAGAATTATGGCCTTTTCATGACCGCAAATCTAGCCTGGTGTACGCAGATCCAGTATTCACTTGGAGAACATTGGGTCTGGACACGCTCCATTAAGGATTGTTTGCATCCTATTTGGCGTAGACATATTTGAAACTAATAGAGCTGCCTTTAACCAATTGGCGTTGCTACAGCACAGCTAGTCGTATCGCTTCATCTAACAACATTTCAAAACAAAATGCTTGACAGCATCACTCTTAGCCACGCCCACTCGTTGCTGATCAGGCCGAGATCCAGTGTGGCCGTGTGGACGTTAAAGAGCAATAGAGGGGCGGAGCCAGGCTAGAGGCACTTGCACATTGAAACTACAACTTTGAGTCTAAACAAACTAAGGTGGTTGTCCAGGTGTCCGGGAAGGGGTCCCTCAAACAATACATTATGGTTTGGATGAACTGCATTTGTTGTTTTATTTCGGGGGCCAAAGGGTCTGCATTTCCTACAGTGTAAATATCTGTGTTTTGTTCAAAGAAAATCTAAGAAAAAAGTTAAACGGGTATCAAATAGACGGGCGTAAAGTAGGTGTGATCTGAACGTACTCTCAGCATTTGGTCAACATGACTGGTTACTACACATGTTTCCTAATGTCAGAATTTGAGGTTAAAAGATCAAAGTGTTTTGTCACGTTACAAATGAAAGATATATTCTGTTATATCTTTGTGTTTCGTTAACTATACTGCAAAATATGATCACCTTAACAAGTCATTTAGCGTGCTATGAAGGGACTTCTGTTATGTACTGTATGCTGTCCATACGTATATACTGTATATGTTTTGTGTGTGTGACCCTTTGTGAGCTCTATGCTCTATGTACAACTACTGTACAATTATATAAAGATGGAAAATGTGATATAATCAAATCAGGAAGGCATCATGTGCGATGTAGTGTTACACATTTTAAAATCTTTTATCCAATGCCTCCCATCTTTGTGATATTATATTATTAAGTTGAAAGGAGCTACATTTAGCCAAAGCTGTTTTAAATCATGTGTAAATCAAGTGACAAACTCCCTATAATTGACTGCAACCATTGCTAACTGTGTTCCACATTTTTCTTCAAATGATGAAGTCAGCCTTCCAGCTGAATAGGGTAACAAAATGTAATATTGTGCACTCTTGACCACTGATAAAATAAATTCCTCTCAACTGGGGAATGTTGATTAGAGAAGAAAAACACAAATTCTGCTCAGATATTTTGCATGTTTACACCGGGAAAGACCCTCTAAAAAATGGAAGTTTCTAAACAGGCATATTGACATTAGATTTCACACGCTTCAGGACTATTTTCTCCTATTGTAGACTGGAGTCTGTGATCTTTATCTCTTGTAACACTAACGTATTTGTAAACAGCTTTTTTTCATCAACGGTCACAACAGCAACACGTTTGGAAATTGTGAAAAGATGAAACATTACAAATTAAACAAATAAACTTCCCTCCATCTCCCACTTCTCTGCTGTGAGATATGAATCCTCACTAACAGCCTAAATGACTTGCTAACGTGCCGCCACGCTGTCTTGAGATACACCCGTCTAACATGTGTGACCTCACACCAATAGCTTTTGTGGGACCATTTCAAAAGGGGTTTTTCTCGTGCTGTACGTGTATGCCGCCGTAAACCACCACCGCCTCGTTTCATCTTCACCATCTCAGCAAGGGACTCAGCCATCGGTGTTGTACAGGTCCGAATTAATTCAAGTGCTTCTGTGAGACTTTGAGTCCTCTGGACCATATAACCCACCTGGAGGCAGCTGGGACTCGCAGGACTCTTCACACTGGCTGTTTCTTAAATGTTTGGCTTCAGTTGTTACCGCAGGACAGCGGTCTTATCTCATTTTGTGATGCAGCATTCACTATGTGTTTTTAATGTGAAACAATTAAATGAAATGGTTCTTTTTGCAGCTGTGATGTCTCGTTTTTGGTGTATTTTGTCTTTATTGTGCCAATACAGTCTCTGAGGGGTTGGACAGGGGCTTTGAGTCGAGCAGCACCAGAAACACGGGAAGACGGATGTCTTAAAAGTGTCCTGAGTGGAACTCTATGGGAGAAGTACCAGAGACATTATATAGAGGAGACAGACCACTTAGAGAGTCCTCAAGAGAACTCTATG
>JAODUH010000236.1:0-13860 GCA_027564835.1 Typhlichthys subterraneus | reverse complement strand
GTAATTTTGGAACGTGCACGTTTGTGTGCGTGTGTGTGTGTGTGTTTGGGGGGGGGGGGGGCAGTCAAAAAGGCCAAAGACAAGCATTGATTATAGGCTTTAAACAAAAACTGGGCTCTTGACCAGCTGAGCCTGCCATACACACACACTGTAAGTCCCATTGTCATTCATATTGAACGCGTGTTACTGTACGGTGTGTGGTTGTGTGTGCACGTGCGTGTCCTCTGGGTTGGAGTCACCAAACTAACAGGAAGGAGGGCCAAAGGATGAATGGCCGTCTCACTATATTCCCCTTGAATTTGTAGTTGGCAAGGATGAGGGGATGAATAATTTTAAGTGCATCCTTCTTTCAGAGTGGCACTCAGTGAAGAGAAGAGAGGAGGGGAGTGGCGAGTTTGCCCCCGTGTACTTGATAAACCTATGTGCTTGATACTGTAATGTTACAAGGCTTCTTTTATCAAGAACACACACTCCACACAGCACCTACTGTACTGCATGCAGAGGTACAATGCTGTGACACAGAGTCACCGATATGGCCGTGTCAGTCTGTGTATTACCGTACTGTAACCACAGGAGGAACTGTGAACCTAATTGGAAAATACACATGACATGCTAGCATGTTTCGCTCTTCTTACACACACACACACACACACACACACACATTCTGTCTGTCGGGGAAGGTTGGAAAAGCGTTATATAAATGCAGTCAATTTATCATTTACCATAACAGTGGTGAATGCTCTGAGAGTACAAGGAAAGGCTGGCTTCCTCTACAATTTAATTATAATATGATAATGAGATGTTTATTAAGTGTCTACATTACTCATAACAACAGAGCTATTTATTAATTACAATGTGTAAACCACTGTGTATGTTACCGGCTCCAGACCTAGGGGATATCTGGACCGGCAGCAAATGATACACAGGGCTATTCAGCTTGTGTATCGGTGAATAAACTGGAAATACACGAAGAGACACAAGAGTTAGCATCTTGCTCAGGCCCACGCCAGTTTAATACTGCGTACAGAAGCGCTACAGCGCCACCTACAGACGTGACGGTGTACGGCCACATTATGAATAGTTAGAATAATTATTTTAATTTAAAAAAATAGAAGTGGGAACGTGTTTTCTGTTAACTTATTGAATGGTCGTTTCTATATCCATTACACGTACTATAGCCGTTCTCATACTCTTCATTTATCTTTAGCTGTGTACGTGGACACGTGGGTGTCAAACTGTCCAACAAGACCACTAAAGCACTAAATATTTGGCCAATATTGACTTCATTGTTTTTATTGCCACGATTACTTGCATACTTACATACCTACTGTATATGCCTATCATACCTAAAAGCAATGCACACTGGTGGCAGAATCATGCATAAAAACTCCTATAAACTCCTATGTAAAAAGAAAGCCCAAAATATAATTAAGGACACCAGCCACCCTGCGCACGCATTTTTCACTCTCCTTCCGTAAAAAAAATGGTATCGGAGCATCAAATCACGTACTACCTGTCTCAAAAATAGCTTCTTTCCAAAAGCAGTTAGGTTGCTAAACAGCTGACACCACTTTACTAGATATAACAGATCACTATCCCAGACAAGGTATTTATTGTACTGTACTATTAGAATGTTTATTGTATTTATTCTTTGTATTGTTGTTTTAATGTTGTATACTGTAGCATCTACAGTATATTCATGTCTCCAACTATAAAGGCAATGTGACAGCCAGAGCACAAGTATTTAATTGTATTCTAATACAAATTACAATAAATTTGAACTTTGACTTTGTACTTTGAACTATAGCAACAAACAGCAGCAGCCATAGCAAAAACGTCCACATTATAAGCCATATTCATTTGAATGCAACGACATATACAATGCAATATTATTTGAAAGATTTAAGAAACATCTTTATGTATCCATCCATCCATCCATCCATCTTCATCTGCTTATCCGGAGTCAGGTCGTGGGGGCAGCAGCTCCAGCAGGGGATCCCGAGGTGTTCCCAGGCCAGTGTGGAGATATAATCTCTTCACCTAGTCCTGGGTCTTCCCCAAGGCCTCCTCCCACCTGGAACACCTCCCTAGGGAGGTGTCCAGGGGGCATCCTTACCAGATACCCGTACCACCTCGACTGGATCCTTTCGACGCGAAGGAGTAGCGGCTCTTGGCCATTCCTTACGGATGGCTGAGCTTCTCACCCTATATCTAAGGGAAACGCCAGCCACCCTTCTGAAAAAAACAATTTTGTCCGATTGTACCTGTGATCTAGTTCTTTCGGTCATGGCCCACCCTTCATGACCATAGGTGAGGGTAGGAACAAAAATTGCCTGGTAGATCGAGAGCTTTGCCTTCCGGCTAAAGTCTCTTTTCGTCACAATGGTGTGGTAAAGCGATTGCAATACCTCTCCAGCTGCTCCGATCCTCCGGCCAATCTCCCGCTTCATATTCCCCTTACTCGCGAACAAGATCTTACTTAAACTCCTTCACTTGGGGTAAGGAATCATTCCCTACCCAGAGTAGGCACTTTTTAGATTAGCGGTGCAAATTCTCATCCTGCGTGTCCGCTTCACACTTGACTACAAACGAGCCAGTGAGTGCTGGAGGTTACGGACCAATGATTCCATCAGGACCACATCATCTGCAAAAAGCAGCAATAAGATCCCCAGGCAACCGAACCGCAACTCCTCCCCACCACGACTATGCCTCGATATCCTGTCCATGAATATCACAAACAGGTTTGGTGACAAAGCGCAGCCCTGGCGGAGACCAACCCACACCTGAAACGAGTCCGACTTACTGCCGAGAATCCTTACACAGCTTTTGCTGGACATACAGGTATGGGATTGGCCTTAAAAGGGACCCACGCCTTCTCTAGATCCACAAAACACATGTAGACCGGAATGGCATACTCCCAGGCCCCCCCAGGATCATTGTGAGAGTAAAGAGCTGGTCCATTGTTCCACGACCAGAACGGAATCTGCATTGTTGTTCTTCAATCTGAGGTTCGACAATCGGCCGAACCCTCCTCTCCAGCACCTTGGAGTAGACTTTACCAGGGAGGCTGAGTAGTGTGAGTAGTTGGCACACACTCTCTGGTCCCCCTTTATGAAGAAGGGAACCACCACCCCAGTCTGCCACACTTTAAGCACTGTCCCCGACTTATATTCAATGTTCAAGAGGCGTGTCATCCAAGAAATCTCCTCCACATCCTAAGCTTTAAGCATTCCTGGACAGATTTCATCAATCCCCGGGGCTGTGCCACTGCGGAGTTGTTTGACTACCTCAGTGACCTCCCCCAGGGAAATTGAGGATAATCCCCCCATCAGCTTCCAACTCTGTCTCTACCACAGAGAGCATGTCAGTCAGATTCAGGAGTTCCTCAAATTGTTCCTTCCACCACCCAGTTACCTCCTCTGTTGAGGTCAACAGCGTCCCATCCTTTCTGTACACAGCTTGGATGAGTCCCCACTCCCCCTGCTGAGGTGGCGGATGGTTTTCCAAAAACACTTTGGTGCCGACCGAAAGTCTTTCTCCATGGCTTCTCCGAAGCTCTCAAACACCCGCTGTTTTGCTTCTGCTACGGCAGATGCTGCAGCCTTTCGGGTCCATCGGTACCTTGCAACCGCCTTCATAGTCTTCCGGGACAACATATCCAGAAAGGCCTCCTTCTTCAGTCGGATGGCTTGCCTGTCCACCGGTGTCCATGGACCACAGCTCTCTGTCGCAGCTTCAGAAATGGAAGCTTTGAAAATTTCCCACTCAGGTTCAGTGCCCTTTAACCTCCACAGGGATGCCAGAGAAGCTCCGCCGAAGGTGTGCGTTGAAGATCTCATGGACAGGGGCCTCCTCCAGACTTTACCAGGTCACCCGCACTACCCGTTTGGGCTTACCAGGTCTGTCCAGAGTCTTCCCTCACCCCTTGACCAAACTCACCACAAGATGCTGGTCTGTAGCTAGCTCTGCCCCTCTCTTCACCCGAGTGTCCAAAACATGCAGCCTCAGATCAGATGATACGATCACAAAATCGATCATCGACCTTCAGCCTAGGGTGCTCTGGTACCACGTACACTTATGAGCATCCTTAAGTTTGAACAGGGTGTTTGTTATAGACAGTCCATGACTAGCACAGAAGTCTAACAGCAAACGCCTGCTCGGATTTAGGGAGGCCGTTCTTCCCAATCACACCTCTCCAGGTGTCTCCATCATTCCCCACGTGCTCATTGAAGTCTCCTAGCAGAACTATGGAGTCCTCTACTGGAGCCCCATACAGGACTCCATTCAGGGTCTCCAGGAAGGCCGAATACTCCGAACTGCTGTTTGGTGCATATGTACAGATAACAGTCAGAGTTTTCCCCCCCACAACCCGTAGGCATAGTGAGGTGACCCTTTTGTCCACCAGGGTAAACTCCAATGTAGCAGCGCTCAAATGGGGGCTTGTTAGTATACCCACACCCGCCCGGCACCTCACACCCTGGGAAGCGCCAGAGTAGAATAAAGTCCATCCCCTATCCAGGAGAACGATTCCAGAACTTGTCAACTAAGACTATGACAAGATCTGAATGGTACCGCTCCACCTCCCGCACAAGTTCTGGCTCCTTCCCCCACAGCGAGGTGATCCACATCCCCAGAGCTAGCCTCTGCTTCCCGGATCTGGTCCGTTGAGGACCCTGACCTTCACTGCCACCCATGTGACAGTGCGCCCGACCCCCATGGTTCCTCCCATGAGTGGTAGGCCTAAAGGATGGAGAGGAAAGTGCCACCTTGCTTCTTCCGGCTGGGCTTCGTGGCAAACCCAGCCACCAGGTGCTCACCAGAGAGCCCTCTCTGGGCCTGGCTCCAGACGGGGACCCCGGGCTTCCTCCATGCAGGGTAACTTCTCCTCTCTTATGTTCTTTCATGAAGGGTCTTCTGAACCATTCTTAGTCTGGCCCCTCACCTGAGACCACTTTGCATTGGGAGACCCTACCAGGAGCACAAGGCTCCAGACAACACATCTCTCAGGGTCATAGGGACACTCAAACTTCTCCACCACGATAAGGTGATGATTCCCGGAGAGGCATCTTTATGTATACATTGATCAATTTTATTTATTTGATTTAACTCCAGACAGGTGTGTGTGTGTGAGTTCTCAACTGTAAATGAAGGTTGTGTGTGCTGTAACTTGGAACAGGCTGCTGAATAACACAGCTGAACATAACTATGTACTGCAGGCCTACAGAGGGGCTGAGCTCTCTATACACGGATGATTCCAACCTCCCCAGTCAGCTGTCAGGGAGGATGTCCATCTATCCCTGTCAGGCCTGAGTGCACATCCATCCCATTTGAAGAGCGTGCATGTCCCCACAGCCTAGTAACGTCATGATGACTGATTGGATGGCGCACATTCACCCTTGGATTCATTTTACATTAGCATGTATATGTTTGAAAAGCGCCACACTGATCCCAGCCAGTCCCGCACCCTAACAATCACATTCAAAGCTGCCCAGTTTGGGACATCTGGCAACACTGATGCTATAGTATGTAGCAACATACTTTAGTTGATTTTTATGCAACATTGCAGACAGTGCTAATTTTTACATCAGATTTGATATAGGTCACTTGATTCATTTAGGTGTCAGGAAAGGTTTTAATTTCCTGAAACCTAAATTTTAATTTAATTTAAAGATGATGGCAGGCAATTTATTTAAAATAGAGAGAGCAGAAACAGAAACAGTTAGTTTCTCCTTGAGGGAATCTAGGAAGGAAATTTGTGTCCATTTCGTCTCACTGTATGCGGTCTGAGCATCAACACACAATAACCTATAATATGCTCGTACCTCAGTAATTTCCCATACCTCAGAAGCTATGAGAAATGACTGAGGTGGGTCATTCTTTGTATGTGGTGCCTTTTCTGTCCCTCAGAAAAGCATATCGTATAAAAAATATGTATTTTAAACACATTTTATTTACTTTCAAATAAGATGACCAACACACTATCCTTGTCCTTTCCTTATATTATTAATATATATTATATTATATTATATTATATTATATTATATTATATATTAAGTGAACATAAAATGTTTTGTCATAAATCATTAATGATTTACTATATTACTGCTGCTGCAGCATTTCTGTCTGTCCCCAATGTTGCATCCCACCCTGTTATTGCAATACACCCTGCATTTGGTACTGTTGCGAAATTAACCAAATCAACTATGACATGACTTCCTGTCTGTGACATCACATTTCGGAGGGACTCTTAAGACGGAAAGGTTGGATTTGTGTTAGCACTCCTCTTCTGTGAGATATGTTTATGTTTTATCAACATAGCCTGCTTGTCACACTTGTATACATTCAACCCTGTTGAGTCTATTTACAAGGGAAAAATCTATATAGAACATTTAATTAGCATAATGTCACTGTATCACACAACTATGGCTAATATATACTCCTTGTTTCCATTCTGTTATGTTCCACCCTGTTAGGATTTCCCTCTTAACACCAGAACCGATAAATGTTATGTGATATTTATTTTTCAAATAAACAATGTAAGTAGCAAATAAAACATAGTAAATATGTAATAGAGTTTTAAAGTGGAATAAAATGGCTGGGGGGTGGGGGGCCCAGATGTCCTATTGTAGTATGGTAAACTACACTCACATGTTATTTCCACCCTGTTAATGTTCAACCCTGTGGTTATATTCCACCCTGTTATTTTTATGTTTGTTAAGTAATATTATTTTTATACCACAATTATACCTCTTTTTGGAACATATTGTATATATTAATATGGTCCTTACTAATCAGTAATGATTATTTTCATTTTGATTGTATTTTTGGTATACATTTTCTAAAGTTGCAGTACAAGCAATAGATTTGTTGTGATATTGCAATATGATTTGTACAATAACATGTTTAGAAACTTTTTTTAAATTAAAATTAATGTATTAGTCTAGGTAACCAGGAGTTACTGCAGTTTACCATATACATTAATATACATGGTTTTTCCCTAATAGAGTGGAAAACTTCAAGATTAATTTAACACAAAACATAATATAAAATGTAGTGTTCAACAGCTTAAGATCAACCAGTCTTGTTTTCTGAATATTTAACTTTAATGACACAAAGTTTACATTTTTCTCTAGACATCTTTTATTTTATTTTTAAAAAATTGTATGGGTTAGAAAAGGCACCGCATTCAAAGAATGACCCAGGTACTGGGTCATACTCCTTCAGAAAAATATAACATGAAAGGTCCTATATACAGTATGACATTTTAAGCAGTGATATAGCAGTAAACATCTGTTTTCTATTTAAATATATAGTGGATCAGATGTTGACATCACATAGTTTTTGTGTTGTAATCTGAGTTTTCTGTTCTTTTTCATAACTGCATGCATTGCATATGCGTCTGTAGCCCACAAAGCATTTGTTTTGGTTTGAGATCCAGTTGCATTATCATATATAGATCCTTTAAATTAAAATTTATGGAAAACCTATTAGAAATATTCCTTTCTTCTCTCCACACCACTAATCCCGATAACCACCTTCATGTTATTCTGTTCTGTTTCAATTTGTCCTCTTGTCTGCCTAAATTCCTATGGGGAAATCCCTTATTATAGCATTTTTTCCTGATTACTTTAAGGTAATTCATTAACAGTGTCAAGTGTTTGTCTTGGCATTCAGGTGTGTTGTTAGAACAAAGGTAATGAAGCCCTGTTAAATTATCTTTCATGTTCGCTAATGTTTTCGCATAATTCCCAAAGGGGCCGCTAATGACACTCATACTGTAATTGCATCATAGCAGGCATCATTAGCTTACAATCATTGACTATACCTTAAAGATTGTGTAAAGCAGACATACATTTGTGTTTTGAGTTTGTCACACCACAGAAAAAGGTAATATTAACCACCAAGCCAAATTTGAATTAAATAAAAGTCGGCAAGTATATAAAATTACGTTTGAAATGCGTGAAAATATAATTATCTGTACTCAAGCTGGGGGTGTCAGCAGAAGGCGCTGTAACCACACCCATCTTGTGTTGTGGTGCCAAAAAGGTATCCTCAGCCAAACATTGATTGGAAAATGTAGATGTGCATTTTATGAGTTGTGTTTTCACTTTAAATAGATGTATACTGGTAAAAAGGATTAGATTGGTTATAATATAGGGCTGTGTATGTGCTCTCATGGGCAGAAATCAGTTTCCAACAGACCACTTTTTAGCAGATCACTTTTTGGCATGACACCTGCAGATGTCGTGAGATGCTGTTCTTATCAAGTAAATCTAGTCTCTAGCTTGTTGGATTGGATTTTTTTGTTTGGATATGTGGTTATTTTCTTTTGGTAAAAGTATTGGACTACATAAAGGCAATTGGATTATTTGGAGGCTGATTTGAACATGACAATGCCGACTGGATTTGGCAGCCAGGTGTTAGCACTATGAGGTACAGTAGGCTTGGCTACTAAACCAGTAGCTTTCAAATAATGCACATTGACAACAACATTGTGTGCTTATTTCTGCAATGAAGGCATATCTATCAGATTGTAGCTGGACAGTAAGTGATTTAGCTAAGTAAATTGTAGGCTGTTGAAAGACAGTCAATTATAGGCTAATAACTTGCATTATTGGAGGAGAATAGATACTGAACTGATTAGACCGGTCTCTGCGCTTTTATATCCTTGTGGTGTTATGGGGAGGGGTACGCAAATTTGGGGACCATCTATGTATCTACTTCCCTGTTTCTGGCCCTCCCAAAAAATCCTGAATAGAGAAATTATGAAATGCAGCTTAACGGTCTAATTTTACAATACAATACTGCATAGTTAACATTGTTCTCACATGTTGAAAGGAATGAATTTCTAACATATGTAAAGTAGTTCCAAGTAAATCTCTGTTCGCTTTACACAATCTTTAAAGTAAATGAGTTGTGTATTTAGGGATACGTCCAATGTATATTTTACTGTATTAAGTTATTGTGTATGGAAACTCTATCTTGATTTAACAAAATTATATAAGAATCTTCATGTAAGAAAATATATACTGTATTTTACATGGTCAAATATTATCTTTGTACAATGTTTTATTGATTACTAGATTGAAAGTACTATTTTCCCATTTAACCCAACATTATGAAAGTGATATAAGCTGCTAATTTATACTTTCTGTTCACACACCCATTTGGGTCGTCTGGGGAAAATATGTAATTTTCAAACTAAATGGTAGACCAAGGTCAAATAACCTCAGAGCAGTCAGGGAATTAGAGCAAATAGAAAATAGAAAGTGGTTCAGAAGTGAAAGTGAATGTCTCACAAACTCAACAGTTTTTTTCTTTTTGTTTGTTGTCCCAGTGCTGATGGATTCAGGTGTTGTTCAAGTACAGAAACGCATACACACACACACGCACACCATTATGGCGGGTTATGTTGAGGGGAAGGAACACAGTCTCAAAGACATCAGGCCTGCCTTTTATCAGGTAGAAGAATGAAGAGAGGGGATTAAACAGTGAGGCAGGACTGTCCCACGTATAGAACTGAGTTAAGAGTGATAGAAAGAGAGAACATGATGCAAGGCAAAAGATGTATTGTTGTTTAATATAGACATCTCTCTCTCTCTCATCTCCCTCTCTCATCTCCCTCTCTCATCTCCACAAGGACAAGAGAGATGAATAGAGCCAAGTAACTGCAAGTGAAATCACGATGTGGCACACTAATTTAGTATGGATAAACAACCCTTTTTTGTTTTCAGTTGCAGTTGCCTATAGTGCCTTTTATATGCATGTTAAGCATTGATGTGCCATTGTCTTGTCCTGTGTGTTGTGTGCAGGTGTCTGGGTTAGACCATCCCGCACGTCCCGGATGAGGGAGAAGAGGGCTGACTTCATAGCAGGATGTCTGGGTGGACGGGTCGTTGTCGCCGGTGGCCTAGGTCAGTGCTGCTTTTAGTTTGGTGCCACACAGAGTCGTGGTCTGAAATGACGCGTCATTCAATCACATGCCCCAATTCTGTCCTTGACTTTTCCTAAACAGCAACACACAGGCCTGCGTTGTTAGAATTTTAATTATCAGCTTAACAACTAATTTAGAAGAGATTTTCTGGTGTATCGCACCCGTACACAGTATACAGTATACTGTATAGTCTGAAATCTGATGGTTTTTGTAAATGTCAAAAGTATTGAGAATAATCACAATAGGCATTTTGTCAGAGAAGTAACTTTCGGGAGGCTGTTGAGAACTACACTGTCACTTAGACTTATAAATAAAACAGACAGGCATACAACAAAAATAGATTGTCATACTTCCCTGTAGCTTTGCTTAGTGACACAGTGATACAAGAGAACCAAGGGATATGAGCTGCACCATCTTGAAAGTTGGTTGTAGTGCTACTGCTTGAAAACTAAAGAATATAAGATATCTAAAATAATACATCTACAGAATGGCATATATTATGAAGCGATATGCAAGCATAATGCAAGCCAATTGTGGCACTATGCACCGTCCACAATTATTATGAACAAAGGTGCATTGCAAGTTGCTTCTTCTGGGTTCAGTATTACCAGTCCAGTCAGTGCTTGGCTGCCCATTGACAGACTGTGACAGATGTCTCCATTCAAGGAAAGCAGTACTGGCAATTTGTATACACCACCAAATTGACACTTAACTGTTGTAAATATCTGGAATTAAATGGAAGTAGGTGTATTGTTATTAGTATTGTTATTACTGTATGTTGTAATTTGAAGCAGCAGATACAGTCTTTTTGTCTTGCATATCAACGTTCTTGTTGGGAAAACAAAGAGTATTTGAATGTACAGCATGAAATACTAATGAAACGAATCGTTCATAGATTACAAAATAATTAAAACGCACACACAAAACCAAATCCAACTGATACAATCTGGTTGATCTAGCCTCTTAATTAATTGTCTATTAACTTTTCCATTTTCTCCATGACTAAGTCACATTTTTAAAGTTCAATATGCTGTGAAGAGAAATAGGATGCTGCTGCAAATTAATCAGCTGTCAGCATTTTCCTTAATAGCATTCTCACTAAGCACATACTGTGTCTGTGTATGTCAATGAGGTCACAAGCATTGTATATTGACAGACTGACAAGCAAAATCTTAAACGTATTTTTATTCAAATTAACAAAATGAATTTCACTTAACAGACCTCCAGTAATGTGCATATGTTGTTTTTTCCTAAATTCTTCACTCTTTGAAAGATTGGTGTTAATCTGTTGCTTTCTGAACACCAAATTCAGTTGGCTTCATACTGTACGCCATACAATGTCAGTACAGTAGTATCAGGATATTCTCCTCATCGGATTAACTAAAGTTAACCTGACAAGACCAGATATCTGTGTCTGTTAGACACATCCATCTGGGGAGCCGTCCATTGAAACAGATTCAAGATGGCAGGCGCTTTAAAAAAAAAAAAGACTTTGCATGTAGGGCTGTGCGATAAAGCGATATATATCGTATGACGATATAAAAACATCTACAGTCGTAAATTATGCTTTATCGTTTATACCGTTGTTGGGAAAATCACACGCTTTACTCCAATCAGTTATGTCATTTGGAGTCCATATTTTGCGTGGATTACTCTTGTTTGCTTTTTAATGGCGAGGCTTTTATTGCACTTCCAGTAATGTGTGTAGTTTTCCGCTGTCTGTCTTTCCCTCGCTGAGCGCCGTGTGTGCGTGCGTATGTGGAGCGAGCCCTGCCCGCCCCACAGTGGAGCAGAGAGCACGGAGTAGCAGCTCGTGATCAGAGAAACATTGGTGAGGCAGATTCATACTGAGTCTTATGATCGATTAAGTTTAACCTGCCAGCCAAAAGTTGCATTAAGTTGTATTGTGCGTGATGCATCGCCGATGCTACTGTTACAAAATAAATAAAACGAGCTAGCTAGCTACAGTACCTGGCCAAACACATGGACATTACATTCAGCACATATAGCCTAACCAGGACGTAGCTTAAGACTATATAAAATGTTTGATTAAATGTCCTACCTCTGTATTTTGTTTCTATATCTGGAAAGTTCCTAGAATATCCAATCTTTCAGGTGAGTTATCTTAGAAACCACACGTTTCTAAACACCATGATTGCCATGGTCTAGTTGCGTACATTATGCAGTCAATGGGTTATGTTTGCGCTAGTAAACGATCATAAAATACAGCAGAACGCTGTAGAGACATATTATATTTATTTGAATTCAGGTAACACATTTAGTTAATATCCTCTGCTCACTGTGGTTCAGAGGCTGCCCCTCTCCACATGTTATTTATAATAGTTGTATTCGATGAATGTGAGCACACGCCTGGTGGGGATCATTGGATTCATTTACAGAATTTGCTATATCGTGATATGTATCGTTATCGGGATATAAAATAATCTATATTGGGACATGACATTTTGGTCATATCGAACACCCCTAAGGTGATTGGACGAACCTGTGAACCAACAGTCTGTTATCCAATCTTGTGGTAGAAAAGTCAGGAGAGGAGTGAAAACATATTTTCCATTGAGAAAAGCCTTACTGTAGCTATAATTGACTATTTACATACTTTATTAAACCTTTATTTTTTACCAGGAGAAAGACTCATTGAGATACAAATCTTTTTTTCAAGAGTGCCCTGGGGGATATTTAGATACTGCATGCAGTATCTAAATATACATGTTAAGCATGTATAGCAAACCCTCATGTACTTTGACTCTTGACAATGAAATAAATCTGAAGTGAATTAATTAAATGATTAATTCATATTTATTGGGATTATTTATGTCTACATTGCAAACATTAAAAACCAATAATAACATAGACAACACAATTATGCAGCCTATCCATTGTACATGTGTGGTTTCCCTTTGCTTCAATTATCCAGAGTGTCCAGTATTTCCTTAAACTGTATGTGGAGACATAAAATCTGAATACATTTTGGAATACAATTGAATTATTTTAATGGAGTGTTTCCATGCCCTTTTCCTCAGTGTTCTCAAGATATTAATATTGTGCATTAATTCCACCTCGCCGTTCAGACAACGGATGTGGGAGGCGGAATGGGGTTCATTGTTGTTCACCTCAAAAACAGCAGTACATGGTCACAAACCCCCGGAATCATGTGTAGGGACAGGGTTGTGATGTTTTGATAACCAGCCATATACAAGCACATATTATACAATATGATACAATTTTGGTATGTCTTTATCAATGAGTAATGCTTATGTTAAGTACATCAACACAACATGATTTAAGTAGCCTATTTCTAATAAGTTTAATGTTACTGAAAAATAGTCTATAGTTATTGATGTGCACTGTGCACGTTATGTATACACTATCTTGCAGACTGCCCCGGACAGCAGATGTCTCTCTTTGTGTTTATGTTAAAGTAGAATACCAGTTACTGTATTAAAAGCTAGGTTTACAGATTTGGTAATCTGCAAATGTGGAATATTAAACTTTTACTTTAACAGTCCAACTTGAAAGGCCCAGTACATCTCCAAGTCAGATCAACATAACTAATTCCAAAAACTAGAAATATTTGGTTTTCATGGAATTGCTGCTTTAAGGTGGTTAAAGGTATGCACAAAAGGTTGTCTACTGTATGGGTAAAATCATCCATAGTTTTCACATACTGTATATTTCTGCCTGTATATGGTTATATTCAGTGGCGGGCCGTGCATTAAACACCTAGGCCAGTGATGTCCTACTTAGTCCGGCATCAAAAAATACCTCTCATAATACATTCATTTATGACACCACGTGACCATGGACAGAAACACACTTACACACTTACTTAGTTTAATATCAGAGAGACACCAACAAGATGACCGAAGGAGGGCAAAACATTGAAAGACAACGTTGAAAGACACCAA
>JAODUH010000235.1:0-37554 GCA_027564835.1 Typhlichthys subterraneus | reverse complement strand
ACACGCACCTACACACACACACACCTGCAAGCACCTGCACACACACAGTACATCTACACACGCACATACTGTACACACACCACACACACATGCGCCTACTGGTCACACACACACACCTAGACACGCACATACTGTACAAACACGCACCTACACACACACTCTCACAAACACACACACACACACACACAGACACACAACCTACACCCACACACCAGACTGCTCAGGTGCAATGCTATCACACCATCAGCATTGCTTCATCAGATCCTCCAACTGACTTGACTGTATGCGCCACAGCACAAGTTCAGGGGTCCTGTGGTGTACAACCCTCTACTAAGACTGTGATGGGAGCTGCTGCAGTAAATTAAAGCTCCTGCTCAGATGTTTTGAGTTATAGTGTTTTTCGATTGCCTACACTCTAAAATGTCATATAACACAGTTAGTGAAACCTTCCACTCGGGGATCAAAACCACAGCCTAGGTCTGCACAACTATAAGCACATTCTCAGCCTCACACTTTTTCCAAAAGTGATTTGCCAAGTACTAAACATTCAATCTACATTAGACACAGAAATCTAACACAACGTCACTTCTTTGCGATTTCAAAGCACTGCCTTCCAAAATACCACACCTATGAAACAATTGATCAAACCTGGCCATCAGGTGAACAGACACTTAGGTGCTTAACTCCAAACTCACCAATCAGTCATACGCACTATAAAAAGACAACTGTTGAGTTTATCTGCTGCAACAGAAATGAAAGGTATACGTTGTAGTGCAACACTGTAAGAAATGGAGAAAAACATCAGTGACCACGGAGCTACTGTACAGTAGAATGTCCCAGGCCAACATGGTGGTAACATCAAATGTTGCAGCATACAGAATAGAGCCCTCCACCACCATGCCAACATACAGTAGGTCCTTACACCTTACAAAATGTGAATACGTGGGCAAACATGTACTCCTCATTATGTCAGAATACCCCTCCACCATGCCAAGGAGAAGGCATGCGACCAAACTGATGAAGGGTCAATGCCATGATGGAATCGCCATCCAAGAAGATTACTATATTTACTCATTGTCTTGGAAGAGATTATGCTTTGGGTTTATATTTTTACAGTATTGTAAATAATTCTTTCTTGCAAATGTTTTTTCTGTGTTTACATTATTCCATTTACAGTATGTAGAATTGTTCTGTTGTTTTGTTCTAATTTTCAGTGCAAAATGTAAACTTTGGAACTGTTTTACAGTATGTTGGAAAAGGTGTATTGACTGATTTTACATTGAGCGAAATATATATTTTTGTGTTGTGTTTGATCAATATATTAATGCACTTTATAACATCTCTGAATAAAATCAAATACAGTATATTGTTAGAAAAGGGAAATATTACAGTAAAAGTGTTTTAGATTGAGCACAGCAGTGTTTTTACAGATGACTGTGCAGTTTTGAATAAAGTGTTTTATTTTTCCAACAATATCTGAGGTGTTCTGATACTTGTCTATTGTTGTGTGAATTGTGTGTAGTGTTTTGACAAAATACTGTAGGCTGTTTTCAAAGTCGTGCTTAAGCAATAGAAAAAACTGTAATATGTCTGGTTTAACCTCTTCTATATCAATGTTGCCGCATGTGTTAGAACAGGAAAACTAACAGGTTCTTAATTGGATCTTTTGAGGTTTACTGATGAACCTATTTCTGACACACCAGAGAAAATATTTAATCATCTTAAAAATAAACTCAAAAGTGTTTCTACAGGGGCTTTGTTTATGCTGTGCATGGCCACAATTAATTTATGCAGTGAGGTTACACAACCAAAAAAGATTGCGATGCTTTCTCCAGCTCACAGGATTGCCGTCCCAGTACATGATACGTTAGAACATTATTGACTAATGACTTGTTCCAACCTAAAGATTCCCTTGACGTCATCTTTAATGCCTTAAAATCTATTATATATTGAATAGTATTGAATAAACTGACGTGTTTTTTTTCCCTTAAAAAATATTTTCAATACACCAGATATGCGCCTAGTTACACATTTCCCCTTATCGAAAATGCAGTCAGCATGGCTCAATGTCTTCACAATGGCAAGAGGCAACATTAGTGATATCCTCACATGTTGTAGACTCTACAACATGTGAGGACATCACTTTACAGATTGCTCTACATCAATGTAGCTTCTATATAGATATAGATTCTAGATCAATGTAGAGCAATCTGGGCAGATTTCTGTGTACCAAATGTAACCGGCGGGGTAAGGTCTTTATTTAATTTGGCTACTGTTTTAACTATGCCACCTTAGCACCCAAGGCTTTTTTGCTTTACTGCAGCTCAAACTCAAGTGAAATGTGAAAGTGAAATGAGGAGCAATACATAAGAAAATGTATTTTACATTTATTACCAATCAATAAAAAAATCAACTAAACAATTAGAACAAAACATACAACAAAACCTTAATAATGGAGAACAGCGTGGTCTAAAGTGGGAGGTAGACTAGGGGTAGACCAAAGGTTGCTATAGTGTGTCATGCACACGCGCACACACACACACACACACACACACACACACACACACACTTTAAATAGCAACCAACCAACAATAGCAGCAGCAGCACCTGCAAACAAACCTTAAGAAAAGAAAACAATCAGTTTTATAGTCAACTACACCAATCAATTAGAATACACAACATAAATAGCAACTAAGTCGATGAAACTAGACCTAATAACTAGATACCTAACCAAAGGACAGACAAACAACAGACTTAGACAAAGGCAAAGTCAAAGGAACAAGTCAAATTAAAGACAATGGCAAAATACAGAGACAAAACAGTGTTTCTATCAAGCCCCAGCGGCTCAGGATCAGCAGACATGGAAGGAACATAACAGTGGCACCTGTCGCAGCCATAATACAGCGTGAATATTATATTAAAAACCATCCAAACATTGACGTCTAAAACATAATTAAAAACATACCGGCAGCAGGAGGGAATGCGGAGATGGCGGTACTTCCGCTCGCTACGCTTTTATCCCCCACTACCAGTGTTGGGCAAGTTACTCAGGAATAGTAATAAGCTACTATGTACTTAATTCTCCTTCAAAAAGTAATAATATTAGTTTACTTATTACTGGGTATTAAAAGTAAGTGGAAGTGGAAAAAGTATTATTATTAAAGTGTAATATTCCAACACTGCCTACTACTAGTGGCGACCTGACAGAGTGTGGGCGGAGTTAAATACTGTATAATTAGCCTATGAGGTGCTCTGCCAGCGACAACATCCTCAAACTATTTCCGCCACTGGCTCCGCAACGTTACCAGAGCACTTCTGTGATTCACTGGTGAATAACAATTATGTTATTTAGCAGATGCTTTCATCCAAAGCAGCCGACAGTGAGCACACTCAAGTATTAATGAGCATTAATGAGCTTAGGTTTAAATCACTCCCCTGTGCTTTCTCCATTAAATCAAGGTTAGCTTGGCATGTTTCTGTGAGAACATTTACACTTTTTGACAAATACTGTAATTATAATATAACATAACAACATAATTATACATGGTCTTATTGACAACAGCCTTACAGTACAGTACATAGCACACTTATATAATGTGAGGCAAGGCTTATGACCACAGATGTGTTGTGTGTGGCATACCAGCATGTTTCACGTGAGTGATCTCACTTTTACACAAAACTGAGCATATACCTACACCTGAACAGTAAGCAGTGAAAAGTGCGCATGCTTTAGTATTCCATACTTATCTGGGTTTCTCACAACTCAAACTGGATAAGAGCCTTTCCATATTTCCATAAAAGTGTTTCTGAGAACATTATGTGATATTCATTATGTAATATAATAAGTTGCATGTGGCTAAACCACTGCACGGCAGAGCTAGACACAACACAACAGATATGCAAATGTCTGGCCCTGAGAGAGAAAAAAGTATTAAAGTGTTTTATAAAGACAAGAATTCAGTAATAGAAGAATCTGTACTCTGTACTGTGTGAGACAAAGTAGATATTGAGACCAGGGACTATATTTTTACGATCTAAAAAACACATTTATTGAGTATAAAAAAGTATAATTTGCTATTGAAGTATTATTACTGTATTGCCATATCGTGCACATACTGTATAAATGTATATTTATACATAAGATAGATAATATTCACCCACCATTGGTGTAGATGTGTGTGTGTGTGTGTATGGGTGAATGTTATGCTACTGTATACTGCAAAGTGCTAGAAGGTTGGATTATCACTATATAAATCCAGTTCATTTACCATTTATTCCAATCACACACCTGTTTGGAAACACTGTATTGTAAGCACCTGATTATTTCACGGTGAACAGTAGGGGTGGGACAATATATCGTAATACTTCCTTTTGCAGTACGTTATCGATACGCTGGAGAAAAAAAAAAGTGCAAATGTGTTTTTTGGATTGTTGTGTTTACTTTGGACAAAAATGAGTCTTCCAGGGTTAAAGAAGACAACAAACTGTGAAGAAGTATCACTCAGCTCAGGAGCTCAGGCTAATTGATGAAAATGAAGTAGATAGATGTCAGTTATTTATCATCACAGCTACAATTAGACCTGTCATTAGCCATTAAATAGAATGTCCCAAAGTTAATGTATCACGCACGCACGCATACGCACACACACACACACACACACACACACACACACATATACACCATAGATGAAAACTTTGTTATCTTGGGGCTTACAAAGTATATGTGTGTGTTTATATCTCTGGTGACACCACAAGATAAGATTACAATTTACAATTAAGCTACTAGACTGATGATTGTATCCACAGTGTGTGCACACTTACAAATATTAAGGAGCAGATATGGGTCAGCGATGCTATAGGCTGAATGTTGGTGATCCAACAAACCTTTCAGCTGTAGAAGTTCAGTATATCTACTAGGCTATAGTTCCTGCCTCGGCTGATTAGCACATGCACACACACACTCACACACGCAATCATTGCAGGGAGGTCTATCGGCAAACTAGATCAGTGGTTCTTAAAGTGGGGGTCCCGAGACACAGAGGAGTCAGGTCAGCTGTGATTATCTTCGGCACTCGGCCTACGGACTCGTACCTACGACCAAATCACAGCCGTGGGGATATTCAGTCTAACGAACTCCCTCTCGTGTTATTACTTAATTACACTCAATGACACTGAGTCAAGAAAGAAGGATACACACACACACGCACACACACATGCATGCACCGACACAAAGGTGTAGCACACATTTGTAGGCAGACTTTGTTAACCCTCAGGCACTCACATGCATCACACACGCAAACAGACAAAAACAGACACACACACAAACAGACACACACGCAAATATAGAACACTTATTTTCACACACACAATTAAATAACAAAATGTAGTTTCTCATGCACACACACACACACACAATTAAATAACAAAATGTAGTTTCTCATGCACACACACACAATTAAATAACAAAATGTATTTCCTCACACATACACATAATTAAATAACATTTATTTTCTCAAGCACACACACATACACACAATTAAAGAACAACATTTATTTTCTCACGCACGCACACACACACACACACACACACACGCACACACACGCACACACACACACGTCGGACCCCCTACTAGCAGCAGCTGTACACAGCTGGAGAGGCGGGGGGCTATTTCGGGCTGCAACAGCCAGATTGAATTAAAGAGGGATTAATCCCTGCAGAATATGTGTCATTCGTACAAGCAACACTAAACCCAAATCAAATTATATAAACCGGCCCCCCAACGTCATCTACAGTACTGTACTGTGTACGTGTGTGTGCGTGTGCCTGTGCGCGGGTGTGTGCGTGTTTGTGTGTGCGCGGGTGTGTGCGTGTGTGCGTGCGCGGGTGTGTGTGTGTGTGTGTAGTCATTTGAGGGCTAATTCTGAAAAGTATCACTTTATTAAGAACGTATTAAGTACAGTACAGTGTTAACAGTATTAACAATGTACTGCAATCACGAGACCAATCACAAAGTTAACACATTACCCAGACAGCCAATCACAGATCACATCACCACCCAAACGTTGGGCTAATGTAATAGAGGCAAACTGCTGGCTTTAAAATGTCCGGATGCCATTGGGTCTAGGTATGTTCCAACTGAATAGATTTGGCCTAAAATATTGTGGAAAAATCTGAAGTTTGTTATGGCATAGAGATGTTCTTTCCCTATTCTGTATGCACTGGAAACTGACACATGCCCACACACATATACTACTCAACCTGAAATTATTAAGTCAAGTTTCTTTATATAGCCCTTAATCACATTGCAGTCTCAAAGGGCTTTACAGCCTACATTTTACATGGAAACAAGCAACACCCTTAACCTGCTCCTCCCCTGTAACGTCCTTCTAACAGCATCATCTCATCTTTTACGGAGGAGTTCTAAGAATAGAAACCACACAAATTAAGTGTTTAATGAATGGCAAGGTACAGCATAAACACTTGAATAAAAATAAATACTTATGTGATCGATTCTTGTTTGTTACACTGCAGAAACTACATCTAACTTCGTGTGATAATCTTGTTTTTAGATTTAAAGTTTAGTTTGACTTGTTTCTAATATAAATTACTTATCTAGTGACTTAAATGAAGTAAATCTGCACTTACTTTGAGTAAGTGCAGATTTATCAAGTGAATTTCCCTTATTGCTCTGGCAGGCACACTTGCTTGTTTTAAGCATAAGCAAGTTTATAACTAATATATTTGCACTTATATTAGATAGGGTGTACTGTGTGTTTTTGTGTGCCAGAGCCGCAAAGAGGGGTTTGTGTCTAGAGAACAGGACTGGCATCTCAAAGCAGATGGGGTTTGATTCCTAGATCTCCAGACCAACTCACTCCAGCACTCCAATCTAGCAAATGCTAATCTCCGGTTCCCCGACATCCATTTAGTAGATCTGATGATGGGAATTCAAGAACACACACTGCTGTACGTCCCTCTCTTTATCTCTGCTGGCCTCGTAAACCTCTCCCTGTTTTGTTGTCGCTGTTGTACTGAGTTTGAATCGATGTTTAATAGGGCCTGCAAGTCCCCAGTGGGCTGGTGTCTTCAATGTGCCTGTCCCTTTATGTGAGTGTGTGTGTTTGTGCGTGCATGCGTGTGTGTGTGTGTGTGTGTGTGTGTGTGTGTGTGTGTGTGTGTGTGTGCGTGCTTGCGTGCGTGATATAAAAGGTCAGGCCTTTACAGACTCGCACACAATACCTCTGTGATGATGGGCTCGGGTTGTGTGCGTGTGTGTGTGTGTGTGAGTGTGAGTGTAAGTAAGAGAGTGAGTGAGAGAGAGGAAGAGCGAGAGAGAGCGTGAGAGAGAGAGCGAGAGAGAGAGAGAGAGCGAGAGAGAGAGAGAGAGAGAGAGAGAGAGAGAGAGAAAGAGAACTAGCAGTGTGAGACTGGGAGATGAGTCTATTTCCTGACAGGCTGATGCTCAGCCAGCAGAGACCTCTTATGCACACACATACACACATTGAGAAAGGCTCTCTCACACTCAGACACGCACACACACACACACGCACACACACACTATAACTAGACTTGCAATGGATGCCATTCTTTCTCATGTCCTGAAATATACTTTCACATATTACTGAACCACCATGGTGCTGCTTGCTCCTCACACACTCACAGTTTGACACCGTAATTTGCAAGCGCGAACGGGTTTGTGCGTGTCCATATCTCTCCTAGCAAAATGGCTTTTTAATAAGAAGAGCTAAGAGAGATCATTAAGATGAAATGTTTTGTTTTTCTACATGTGCAGTGATGTATAACAGTTGTCAATGTAGCAAGCTCGCTCTCTTCACGACTGTGTTTTTATTCCCTTCATGTCTCAGTTTCTTATTGGATCTGTCCCCACCGCTCCCTTTTCCCTCCATCTTCACCTCTAGCGGGCTCCGGTCAGGGCTTATATTAGCTCCACAGACAGGTAGGTGAGAGACTAGCTATAGGCTCTGGGGCTTTACATGGTGGAGACTGGCAGCCAAACGCTTTGACACCCTCATGCTCTGAGGCAGAGAGAGATATGAACCAATATAAATGTTGTGCTTCAACTTAATAAGATGTTTCAGTTATCTTGTTGCCTTAAAAAGTGAGTATGTATTGGCCAATGTGCCAAAGTGGGTGCAGAGTGGAATTGAGATTCTGAGTACGATGTGTGCATGCGCGTCATCAACCGCTAGAGTTCAAAAAAGTTACCGCATCGCTCCGTTTCACTCTGCCTTTCGTCATATAATAGTCAAAGAAAGTGCTGTCATTTATATCATATATAAATGCTGTGTCCATTAACATTAAAATGAACATTTGAGTTTGATGACACACGATTGTTCCAGAAGTACCTTCGTAAGCCAGCAAGGACCTTTGGCGAATTTAAACGGATATGACACAGAGCCATTTTTAACCACTAAAATGCAGATTTTATTTTTATTTCTATTGGAATTTGATCAATATTAACACCAGCATTGATGTGTTTTCTATTATTTAATTTACATCTCAAAGAAACACAATTTAGGGTGCAGTTCAACCTTGTTTATTCTGTTGTACTGTATTTGTGTTGTTTAACAGTACATGCTTTTTAATACTTCCTCAATCAGTTGTCTTGATCTTTGTTCTTCATGGTTAAAATCATGTTTAAGGTTTTTTAGTCAACACGATTTCTGCATGTGCAACTTTCCAATATAAATGTTACAGTGTGGGAGAAAGATATTCAGGAGCGATGTAGACATTGCAACAACATGTCCCGGAGCAGTGTCACCACTTCTCTGACACATTCCTCTCCTCTGCTGTTGTCTTTTTCCTTTCACCTATTCTCTGCGGGACTCTTCTCACCAGAGGAAGAGGGATGTACTCCAAGACAGGATGGATAGCCCGATGCAAGGAGTACGCAGGTAGACTAGAAACATGGAGGAGGGAGCAGAGAGAGAGAGGGGGAAGGGGGGGGGGGGGAGTTGAGAGAGGGAGAGAGAGAGAGAGAGAGAGAGAGAGAGAGAGAGCTAGAGAGAGAGCGAGAGATAGAGAGAGAGAGAGAGAGAGAGAGAGAGATCAAAAGGCACAGTCTAAAACATGGAAGAATGGGGGAGAGAGAGAGAGAGAGCGAGAACAGAACATGGAAAAATGAGAGACTAAAAACATGGAGGAATGGGGGGAGAGAGGGAGAGAGAGAGGGAGAGAACAAAAAAACAGAATAATAACATAGAGGAATTGAAGAGAGAGAGAGGGAGGGAGAGAGAGAGGGAGAGAGAGGTACAGTATCAGTGCAGCTAGCATTCCCCCAAGGCTTCCCTTACCTGTAACCCCTCCCCCACTCTGAACCACCTCCTGAGACGAGGAGGATGAGACGGGAGGGGGGGGGGCAGATGAAGTGAGGTACGCCGCATTATCCTTGAAATGATCCGGCATGTCGAAAATGTTGTTTTGATTTGAAACATTGGATGGCGCGTGGCCACAGTGCATGACACTACTCTCTACTCCTCCTCACAGTTGTCATAGGTTCACACTGTTCTTTATCCTTCCCCTACAGCAGTGGCTCTCAAAGTAGGGGTCGGGATCCCCCGGGGGGTCGTGAGACAAAAGGGGAGGGGGTCAAAGGATTAAATAACATTTTAGAAGTATAAGAAATATCATATTTTATCCATAATTGCTAGGAGTAGTACAGTATATACATTACTTTGATGTGTTGTGCTACTAGCCTATACAATGCTATCAAATAATATTATGTGAGTAATAATATTATGAGTGAGATCTAGGGATGGAATTTGTGTACAGTTTAGGTAGGGTATATGTAATGTTTAGATGCGTAATACCTGAGCAGAATCATTTTCTTGTCTCGCCATGTCGTACCGCTGCAGGGGACTACTTTTACTAAAAGCCGCTCTCCCATTGCGTTTGTCTTTGAATCCATGGCGCCCGATTAGACAAAGCCCAGCCAAGGCCAACCGGCCCTGGACAGTCTGCAAACACGTTCGACGCGTCTTTGCTAAAATCTACCCCACCCCCCCCCAACTTTCTGGTCTAAAATGACACGGTATAGGAACAGGAGATCGGGGGAACAGGAAATGAGAAGCAGGTGAAACGAGGTCAGCGGGGGGAAAAGAAAGAGAGATAGACGGAGAGAGTTGTTTCACAAGCTGCCATACAGACCTCTATCCTATTGTAACTCTCTTGAAGTGAGATGTCTGCACAGAATGAAGGATGAGAGGGAGCAATGGTGACAAGCAGGTCGAGAGGACAGGAGGGAGGTTGGTCGGGGTGTCTGCTATCCGTCACCTTTCCCACTCATCTACACGTCACATGTAGTATGCTTCCTGCCCAGCTACCTGCAAAGGGCAACACGGTAACCCAGTGGTTAGCACTGTGGCTTCTCAACAAGCAGGTCACGGGTTCAAACCCCCGGTCGTCCTGACATCTCTGTGGAGTTTGCCAGTTCTCCCTGTGTCTGTGTGGGTTTCCTCCAGTTGCTCTATCTTAAAAACATGTCAGGTTCACTCTCTGGCCAGTGACACTGGTTTAAATGAGGAGATGGTTCCTGGGCGCTGCATAACAGCAACTGCCCACTGCTCCCTTGAGGGATGGGTTGGATGCAGAGGATGAACTTCACTACTTGTATGTGACAGTAAAATCGGCTTTAGCTTTCGGGTGACTTTCCCATATGCACTTTTTCTCTTCAGGAAAATGTTAATTATGATTGATTAGATGGTAATGTCCTAGAAGATAATATATGCAAAAGAAATGATCCCTTTGGGAATCTGTGATTTTTCTCTAATCTCTCTGACCCTTTGGAATCAGGTTCCATCCTTTTGCAGTTTAGTTTACATTTTTTAAATGTATTTGCGTTAACATTTTATGTTTCTAGCATTTTATTGTATGCATTATTATTATTATTATTATTATTATTATTATATCATACCTTCTGTATGCTTGATCCTTTTTTATATTTGTAACTATTTTCTAATATTTTATTATGGAGTATACAATAGTATAATAGTAACAATTGGCTACTAATAACACAAACATTGCTATAATTTGCTTCAAATAAAATACAGGCATAAGATAAAATATATACTGGTTATTGTTTTCATAGGTTTGCTATCCTATTATGCAATATACTGTGTATATTACATTTACATTTGGTTCTTGCGTAGAAACATTTGTATAATTTAATTTGAAATGTACATTTGAACCCAGAATTCTGTAGGTCAGTGAATGGATATATTGTTATTCTTAATAAGAATGGATACAAAGTATATTATACAATGTGCAAAACAAACATTTTCAAAATCATACAAACCAAAAAAATAAAATTTTTACATTTAATGCCAGATTCACAAAATCTTATTTTATATATATATAGCGCAAATTTTAAAGCTTAAAATCTCAAATATGTGCACTATTTAAAAATAAAACCATGCACATGATTGGAGGATGAAGTTGTTCTGAATAAGAACACTTTGAAACAATGAAGTTCATGAGAGAGGATCGAAGGAGCGACAGATGCCTACTGGGAGAAGAGAGACGGTATGTAATCCATGTGGCCACTTTATAATTAACTGACAAAGCTGACAAGAATCACAGCGAGTGACTGAAGAATTAGATTAAACATCGTTCTGTAGTTAACAGCCGGAACCGCATGCTTCAACACCCGGGGAGTAATCGGAACACCTTACACACACACACACACACACACACACATTTAATCCTGTCAAACTAGCATGTCTGCAAACACACGCCCACACACATGCATATATAATATATACCGTATACACAACGTTTCTCGTGTCAAACTAGAACGCACCAATATACACGATAAACACATGGATATCTCATGTACTGTACACCTGCACTTTCATATATGTGCATACTCTAAATACACATCACAGATACACACACAAACACACACACACACACACCATTAAGGCTACTGACAGACAAGAATCAACCTACAAACACCTACAAACTATTTTGAAATTGCTTGTGACAATACTAATTGGTCATTATTCCCATGATCCTCGCCTGGGAAGCTGTAATACTGATTACCTGCCCAGACAGGTGTTTAGCATGACTACAACACACACACACACACACACTCGCACACGCACACACACACACACACACACACACACACCATTAAGGCTATTGACAGACAAGAATCAACATAGGTCAGTTTCTCATTGTCATTCCTGAATCACTAATATAATGTCTTATTGGTTCAATATGGAAACAAATACATCATCAGCATTAAAAACCTTCAGTGAGATACAGTTAAGTGTGAGATTAGAGGCAAAAACAACAGGGTCTTGAAAAACTGGCATACGACCCCCATAGCAGATGAGCTCAAAGACGACTCCATGCCTTGAAAAGTGATCACAAACACTACAGTACATATGCACGTAAGCACAAGCACACACATTATCCCTCAGGGTGCTAACCACAGCACCATGGAAACAAGGCGGACTCTCTCTTTAATAAATGTTGTGGCTGTGTCCCATTAATAGATTTATAACTACATGCACAACACACCTCGATGAAAGCACGTCCAAGGAGATTTCAAGCTATGAGCTTATTTCTTATCTGCTAAGACAACAGAGCATTCTTGACTCCCCCATTCCCTCTCCTTCCATCACCCCCCCATTCCCAGAATGCCTCATACCATCCTTCCACACTGCGGAAATCGGATTTAAGCATTTTGGGGTTCATATGGCGGGCAACTGAGTCTTGAGGACTGAAAGTTTTCACCACCGTTTCAATCGTTTAGTTTGGGGGAAAGTTTGAGAGAAGACATATTCGGCCCGGAGACAAGCGATAAGAAGGATGCCAAATATCTGAAGACTAGTTTCAAGTGCATCGAAATGAAGCTGGCTTCCTCTGGCTGATGTAACACAAATAAGATGAGGGGCTGTGTTGGAGCCTTGTGTTTATAGTTCATATAAAGCAGCACTGCACTTGCTTGTCTCGCTGCAAGGTGTGACTATACAACAACACTATTATTTTTTCTGTCTTAAAATTATCAGTGAACAACAAGATTATGTGTTTCCGTGGACAACTTGTCTGATCAATTATCCTGATTTGTTTGAGTTTGTGAAGATACATTTATCTTAACAATATTGTTGTGAAAAGGATGTAAGATATACCATCATTTTAACATCTTGTAATCGAGTGCAAATCTGCATTCGCATGGCAAGCAGCAAAATCTGTCAGAATCTGTCGTCTTATGCATTATTTCCCTATATAGGGCAGAGTGTTGTCTCACACAATCACTACATTGCCTTCTCAGCATTGCTATAACTCAACTGCTGTCAAAGCACACTTTTTATGCTGTCTTCACATGCAACACAGCAGACAGTAGGCGGCAAACACTTTCTGGACGGCACAGCAACAATGTCAGACGGAATGGCAGTTGCTATGTTGATGCTCCATTGTTTACAAATAATTTCAAAAAAATTATATTCAACACAATTGTTTGGTGGCAAATGTTATTGTAGATATTTGAATAGTACTGTATTTAGCATTTTAGTGTTGTTGCACAAGTATTAGCTTCTCGATGTCGATGTTTTCTCCGTGTGTGATGGAGCTACGAACATCCGGCTGTAAATGTCGTCGCAGCGGACGGGAAGAAGTTAATATTTCCATGTAATTGTATTGTCATGCTGCGTTCACATGGAGCACATGTTTTGATACGAGCAGTGTTCACAACTTTGTTTATGTTACTATTTACAGAGCCAGGGCTGTGTAGAAGTTTCATATTATTTTTTCTACACGCACAGAGAAAGGTAAGATAGCGAAATACGAGGAGATATTTGTTGAATTTGACAAAGAGTGTATTGCTTAGCATTTAGCTTGCAATAGCTGACTTTGACTTTAATTGACACTGCAAACTACTTAGTTCAATAACCTGCATTTAAATTGATGGTGCTTTGTTTTGAATTTAGTTTTCGGGGACCTAAATCTAATCTAACTAGCTACAACGATATTCTACCCAAGGTCATATACGATTCTGTTCCTCTCCAACACTGTTTTGTGAAATTCTAATGAGAATTAATTTACCTGCAATATATTTCAGACTCAAGTCACATCACGCACTGGAATTTACCCGCCAGAAGCTTTTATTCACTTGCTCTTGGACGCTAAATCTTCCAAGCGGTAGTGATGAAGACGAAACGTGTTTTTCGTGTCTGCCGACGCTCACTAGAATTACCGGCTGGATTATCCTCGCGGCTCAGCCTGGGAGCCTGTCTGAGACAGCCATGTAATGTGGTTATTATGAGGGAGAGGAGTCTGAGAGGTGACTGGGGTATATGTCGCGTTTGTGCCTACATACCTCTCTGTGTGTAATGGCATTTATGCAGTATATTCAGAGGGGACGAGGCGACGGCCGGATACTCGTGACACGTTCACAGTAATTATTACAGATGCTGGAGAGTTTTAAGATCAAAGAAAGCGAGGGCACAGATGAGCGCCCACGGGAGGGAAATAGGGGAACGATACAGGAGACAGTATGAAGTAGTATCGTTTGGGAGATTACAAGAGGAAATGGGGCGGGGGTTGAAAATGTAAGAAGAGAAATGCTGTAGAGAGTCAACTTTAAGTTGTCAATAAACAGTGTAGTGGACGGCAATGCAATGCCATTAAAAATGGCCATCTCTCAGAGCCACCATCAGAAGCACATGCTGAATGGTCCTCAAGCCAAACATTGAATTCATTAGTTGCACTAGTCTTTACTGTGAAATAATGCAAAGTTTTTATCTTTTAAATAACATTTAAAAATTATTGACATGTTTCCAAATAAATGTAAGTACCGGTAAGATGATAAATACAATGAGCTACCTTTTCTTTCAAATTGAATAAAGTGTGAAATAAACTCCACAAATAGCAGCTAGGAGCTGTTTATGTTCCAAACAACTCCCATTGATTTGACTTTCATAAAATCTATACCATGTTATTATTCTTTATTCATATACTTTTATACGCCTATTTTTTCTCCCTTTCTTCTTTTGAAATAACTAGCAGAGTTCGTGAATGCTAGGCAGCACTTGAATGGTAGCCAGGCAGGTGGTGTCTATAACAGAGGACGCTAATATGACTCCTCAGAGTCTCACCACAGGGGGCTAGGACTACTGCTGTGTGCTTACAGCAGGCACACAGAGAAGGTGTCTACAGCGGTGGTTCTCAAAGTGGGGGTTGAGACCCCTCAAGGGGTCACGAGATAACAATATAACATGGTAATGCAATATAATATTGCAATAATCTCTTAAAAACACAAAACTTTTAAAGGTACGTTCCTGGATTGCATTATAGCACCCCCCAGAAACCCAAGATCCCATCATAGCTCATGCTGATGTTCTGAAACAAAAGTGTAAATTACAATGGGTGTAGCACAATATGACATTTATTTATATATTTTCCCTTCAAATAATAAATTGCTCAATTTCAGCTTGGTAGCACAAAACAAGTTGTTTTCACTCGTCGAACTATCTACAACTACACTACACTACACATATATATGCATATATATATAGCAATATATATATATATATATATATATATATATATATATCTCTGTCAAGTAGGGCAGATCGACAGACTGACTATAACTGTCATATTGGGCTACAGTAGTTGGTAATCACTCCAGATACCCAAAATGTAGCACTGCAGCATTGAAAAACAATGTTTTTTTCTCTCTCTCTCTCTCTCTCTCTCTCTCTCTCTCTCTCTCTCTCAATATGTCCTCTTTAAGATTCACCTTTCTGTATCACAGGATGAGCAATGGATCGGCGATATGATTGTAACCGATGGTAATAACATACAGGGTTATGTGATTGTGGCAATGACAAGAAAATATGAATCAAGTGGTAAGTTAAATAATACTTTGTTGATTAACTGTGATATATTGCACTTAGTTCATCTGAAATATGTAATTAATTAATTGCATAAGTATATCTTAAAGGTCCATAAATATAATTCATGAATGGACATCAAGGATTACATAATTCATGTAATTTTCCATTGAGGTCATGGCATCGTCCAAAAAAACTAAACTGTCCAAGGCTTACATTTTACATATCATCTGTGGCGTTCTGGCTGCAGGCATGCACATTGCATAACTTTGCCTCGCTGAGAGGAAAACAAGATTAATTTAATAATGTGTCCCTCATTTTCCCAGAATACGAGACATGTGCAACTGGTTCTACTGTGTGAATGTCCTGAGCCTGCCCCTATTGGACATGGTTAAGGCCTATATGGAAGGACAACATCTGCAACTGACCCTAGAATTGAATAACCTGGCTGAATGAGCTCTAACCTGGAATGTATAGTTGTCCATATTTATAAATGTCATGGTGGAATGGGACCGGATTGGAAGGATTTAAACAGGCAGAGAAAACATTTAAGTTATCAAAAATTCCTGCCAGGCTCGCACATAAATAATGTGTATGCTTACACGGTGGGTGAATCTGGAGGCTATCAAACTTCTGAAAGTGAGAGTTTCTTTATGCATTGGCACATTTAGAAAGCTATTCCTTGGGATGCTTTTCAAGGGGAATTTTCGACATTGGAGGCTTTAACCTCCCAGTATAGGAAAGCTCTTTATTTATTCAATCATTCATTTACTGCACAGCTTGTTCTTTAAGTGTCACTTTCAATTGTTCTCACTGCAGCTGAAATCCTTTATCACTAAGCGGAACGAGAACACTGCAGCCGTTTCTCAGATTACATTGCAATAAACGCCATGTAAAATGCAATGTAACTTTATGTAAAAATTATACATGTTGTTAGTGTTGTATTTATAGAATGTTTCTATTTATTTTATATTTTTTACATTTACAGTATATATATATGATTACATTTTAAAGAATGTGCGGTGGTCTCATTTTTCTGCGGCTGTATATTATTTGCACTCAATCATATTCCAGTACCCTCTCTTATTTATATTATATAGATATGTGATTGCCGTGTTACTGAGCTCACGGTTCCGTTGAGATCATGTATGGAGTTAGTTATAACCAAACGACAATCTGGTGCTGAACAATGAATCCAAATACAAAGTGACAAAATCTGCAGTTCCTCATATGGCCACTTGAGGCTAGCTGCAAACGTGAGTCAATCCCCATAGACCCCCATTGTTAAAATGTCCTACTCAACAGCAGAAAACTACATATTTACAGCCTGGTACAAAAAAATTGTTTGTCTTTGCTAGTTTCTCCGTTCCTGACAACTGTACAGGGAGAGTCAACTCCATTCTCTGTGACAGATATCCCGGTGTTTAACTGGTAGCTGATAAGCAACACATTTAATTAAAAGTAGTAGTAATCCAACCCCCACATCTCAAATGTCTGTCCCATATTACAATATTCCGGTAGCTGTCCATCAGGTGGGCATTTGAGAGCTATAATGAAACACAGTGAACTCTATGAGTTTCAAACCAGAACAGTATGTTTAACAGACAGTATTTAACAGACTCTGAATGGGTTCCTGTGCCAGGTGGTGAAGTCAAGAATTGTAAATTATGCATCGATTGCTTTTGCGGCTTTAAGGTGTTGTGCTTTCCTGAGTTGGAAACTCTATTATTTTCCTGCTCTCACTCCACATAAAATAGACACAACTCCCACTCAAAGATAAACGGCAGGACCCTCTGTATCCACACGTCGGCCACATCTGTGCTTTGGCACACAAGGACAGTCCTACCCAGCCAACAGCAATGCGTGGAGATTATGGCAGCACTCCATAGAGATGGAGGCGCAGGGTTGCGGAAACATCAACACCCAGCTGTCTCTGCATTGATTTCCACGGCGGTTTCAAGCAAGTCGTGTCACTGTTTTCGCCACAGCATGTGACCACTTAACCATCATGGCTTATTGGGTAGGATAATGTGGACGGAAACAAGAAGGAATGCGGTGAATAGGGTGTATACTGTGCATGCGGGCTGAGAGAACAGCCATGCATGGTATAGAGCAAGGAACACAAGGAACAGAATTGTTTTGAAGACATCATTCTCGCGTCTGATTGGTGCAGAGGCTGCAGTAGTATTGTTTCCTCCCACCCCTTATCGCGACATGGCAAGTGATCTGATATTATTGTGTGGTGACCTACTTTTATTATACCTTCACGCACTGCAGGCGGCCCCCTCTTGCTGAAACTCAACTTGACGTGTTTGGGAACTTGAGAGCAAACAGATTGTCGTGGCACATGGACGTTATGGCTTTAATATTTAAGAAGACTGGAAAGATGAAAAACTACACAATGAAGCACACATCCCGGCATTAGTTAATTGCTTGATCGTAGTGCATACTTGACTGTCTCACCACAACCTTTAAACTGTGTGATATTTTTGTTTGTGTTCACCGTTTGCTTTGTCAAAGTAATGTTTATTAACTTCATTATTTACATTTGGAGGTTTGTCTCTGTTCTGGGATCTCCCTGCCCTTCCATGCGCATACATGGAAATCCCTTCTCATGCGCATACATGGAAAGCCACAGGCAGGGAGAGAACCCCCCGAGCAATCAGCTGGTCTGTCAGCTGAGCAACGTGACTCGTGTTCTGCCTGAATTTCCTCTGTGCTTTATTTCAGCACGAATGCAGGGTTCAAACACACACACACACACTCGAAGCTAAACTGTCGCTAACGTTATCTTGGTAAGGTGTACACTGCATCACACCATGATTAGTTCAATACTGCAGCTTCTCTCCTAGAAACTGTTCTAGTGAGATTTCGACAACAATAATTCCGCAGCAATAGCGTCAATTTCCACCGTATGTTGTAGTTTCAATAGCTAGCGCCACACAATTTCACACATACAGTAACAAGCACCTCTCTAAAGCTTTTAGTCAGTGTTATTATTAGGCATAAAGTTATTATTATTACGCATACAGTGCACACACCTGCTGACAGTCGTTTAGTGTGACGTTAAGTGAATCATGCTTGTGTGGTCCAGGAGGGTATTCAAACAAAAACAGCCTGACAACATCTAATCACAGTCTGGCTGGAACCTGACGGCGTGAGTCAACAGCAACACCGCTAAACTAAACTATAAGAATGATGACATTTATTTATGTATTATTTGTATTTAGCAATTTTCATATATGATTTCCTGCTGCCCATCTTGGTCAGGACACTCCTAGAAAATATATTTGTAATCTCACTGAGCCTTTACTGGTAAAATAAAGGTGTAATAATAAATAGTCGTGCTCGGGTGTGTCCCCTGGCATTAGATGTGGTTTCACACCTGTTTTTTATTCTGCTATATATGGTCTTAAGGTGTTGTTATGGAATGTTTAATAAAAAATAAAAAAGGAAATCTACCTGTTCCCCAATGCTTCTATTTATTTCTGTTATCCAGTGAACGAAGTAATCAAATTTACAAACCACTATAGCCAGCACGGGCACAACTATACCACATCATCAATCATTCTACTTACACACTGACACTGCGGCCCTGGCCTGTTGCACAACACACACGTGAGCGCGCGTGCACACACACAGACACACGCAATACAAATACATTTCGCAGATGAAAACAATGCAATTTAGGCCATTTGCGAAATTAGAAAACATGAAACTGGGCCTATTGAGTTTCCACTTCAATGTAGTTTCCACATTCACTTGGCAATGAATGTGGCTGCCACTGAAAAGTTCAAATGAAAATGGGTCAAACAAAGGCTCAGGCTAAATAAAGGCCCAGTCATAAAGTGCTAAAGGGGCCAACGCCCACTGAAGGAGTCGACGCACACCCCATAATATCCCTGCTCTTAGTTATTACAAATCTGGGAGTGGTGTAGTGCAGGTCAGGATCATTGAACATTACCAGAGACATGCCACTTGTAGATTTTTGACAGGAGCTCTACGGGAAAATTCTGAAACGGCAAATATGGCAGTTGGAGGAACATATCAAAGTAAAAATATAATATCATCCAAAAGAGACATTAGTCTGCTTTATAACTGCCAAGCATTAACCTATTTAACCAATCGTGTGGTTGCATTGACATACAGTATGCCACCTGCCTATACAGTCTTCCTAAATAACTGCCCGGGGCGTTTCAAAGATGGCTGCCAGTGGCGAGACTTGCCGAGAAGGATTTTGACATTACTCCTGTGGCTGACCTGCTTCATGGAGTCCATCTCCCAGCAGGTGTGGCGATACGACGCCTGGCGTCATCAGTGGCGCTTCAGTTTTTCATATAGAGGAAGAATGACAGGTATGGTACTGTAGGATACTAATCTACTTTCCAGTTCCCTCTTGGCCTTGTAAAATGATTTAAGGAATGCCATGAGAAATGGCTTCCAATTTATGCCTTGCATGTTCCTCCTGAAGCATTGCATGCTTTCACCACTTCAAAGGTCTGAAATATTGTACTGTTGTGATGTGTTCCGACTATTTATTCCAGCTTTTTACGCGATAGCTTGATACTCCATATACTGTTTGATGTATGTAGCTTTTGTGGCGAGTAGGGTACAGTACTGTATATTATCGTGGAAATTCAGGGTCCAAGTGCTGAGACTATATTCACGCTTGTTCATCCGCATTGTCAGGGCCGGATTAGTACCCTCAGGGGCCCCTGGGCACTGTAACATGGGGCCCCCCATCTCGTCCGTAACACCCACAGGATATCCAAAAAATGTACACCCAGCAAACTGCTGGCACCTGACAGAACCTTTGCCCCACCATACAGATGCGTGCACGCACGCACCATATTTATTGTTCAAATGTGCAATCCACACAGTCCAGGAAATGCAACCAGAGTGCTGTATTAAGCATAGGGATAAAATAACCATGGAATCTTTTAGTCCTACAGAGAGCAGGCCTAAACGAAAGCCTGTTTAGCCTGTTCATTTAGATGTGATGCCTCAAACCCTATGTTCCAATATAATTTACTCCTGCGGGAGAACTTAGCATTAATGTAGACAAGCTACAGAGTTGAGGGTTTAGCATGACTTAATTATAAACATAACATAAAGCAACATTTTAACATTTACTTACTTTCTAATGTTAATTGCTAGCTATTGCTAGCTATTGGCTTTGCACTGCTTGTATAGTAAGTCTTCATTACATAAAATTGGTGGAGGGGGACTGGAATGAGTTGATCTGTACTCAACCGATATACTCACGTATGGGATTCCCTGTTTATTTTCTGCCACCCTGAAATACAAACACCAGGACCCCTTTCCCTCCGAGACAGAATGTGTTCTACGTGCCTGTACACATAGGCTACTATACCTTATGCATGGGCATGACATACAGCAGGTGAACAATGAGCCTCTTTGTCAGCCTCGTAATTTCTACTTTCCACCATAATGAAGCCTGGTGTAATGTGCGATTTATTTTAAACGTTGGCCCAGCATGAATTATTCAGAGGCAAGACAAGAGGAGGCAAGACAGAAGGGAACTCCCACACACAAAGGTGTCTCGCTGCGGTTGATCGGAAAGCAGTTTGAATGCCATTAGCATAGTTTCACACGAGCAAATGGCATCGCGGCCATTAAAGCCCCCCCACCCCATATCTTGTTATCTTGTGTGTACCTTTCCATCACAAGTGACCATGATTACCGATGGTCACTACACCCTCACACTCACCACCACTGCTCATTAATCAACAACACAGTACCGTGAATTAGAGATGATTAACATAACTGCACTCATAATTTCAGGATTTGTTCATAAAGACCAAGTTGTTGCAGTGACATTTCCGGTTTCTCAAAACATCACAAGTCACTCATGACCAAGACATTGTCCACAGACATTCAATTACTGGCGTTAACATGTCCACAGGCCACAGCCCGCCTCCAAAATTATCTTTGTCTTATAAAACAAGGAAAGCCAGCAGACCAAATGCAGAAAAACATTAACAAGATCTAGATATTCTAAATAACGAATCAGTGCACAACATTGAACGAATCATTAAATTCACTTAAACGATATGTTCCTGTTCAATTAATCGATAATGAAAGAAACATCTCTACTGTGAATCTAGGCAAGGTAGCGTTGTGGTGTGGTCGAGGTGGTGGTGTCGTCTGGACAAGATAGCGTTATTGTGTGGTCGAGGTGGTTGAGGTGGTGGTGTCGTTTAGCAAAACGAGGCGTTGGAATCAGAGTTTCCTGTCCTCCCCATCTAACCTGTATCACAAGCATCTAATCCAAAGACATATTCAACAGGAACACAGGGATAGCGTGCGTCTGTCTTTGCCTTGTTTGCCAGGAACAACAAAGGGAAGGGAAGTGTCTTGATCAATGCTGATTGCGTGTGTGCGTGTGTGCGTGTGTGTGTGTGTGTGCGTGTGTGCCCGCGTGTATGTGCGTGCGTGCGTGTGTGTGTTTGATTTCAAGGCACCCTACGCTGCCACTTTGTGGTTGAGGAAATTGCTCTTGATTCAAGATTGGCCCTGCGGTTTTTTAAAGGCAGTACACACTAATGATGACGAACGCCATGTTTTACCTATATAGCCTTCCAGGATGCACGCACACGCACGCACACATAAATAATGCAAAGTTGTTCACCTCAGAGATCCTTCCATCCACCTGAACGTCATAGGGACAAAAACTCACTCCAGTTAAATGTAAAGGCCACACACACACGCAAGCTATAACACGCATGCAGGCTCATGTTATCTAGATATGCATGTAAGGACACAGACTATCTTTATTTTCCGTCATGTAACCACAGAAATGCAAGCATTTAGTACATGCATATTCACATTGATGACATTACAAGTACATGTACTGATGAACTACTGAATTAACTGATTAACTTTTTATTAAGTCTATAAATATGTGCCTTCCCTAATGTTCATTTTTTGAGCTATACCCAAAAGTACAAGAGTTCCTAAAATTGTTCCCCAGGGATCAAACATGGCATCACCTGCAAACTGTCTTGTTTGCCTCTTGGGGCAAACCATTTTTAGGGAACTATATATGTAAACTTTACAAGCTTGCAAAAAGACAAGCTTCTGTGGTCGTGCGTCTTGGTTTATTAATTTCTCATCGATTTTAACATGGTGCCATCTGTGCTGCTGAAGATATATATGTTTTACTTTATAATATTAAGTATTAACTAATTGCTCTCTTATTATTCGAGGTGAATATGATGGTGCAATTGCTGTTCTCAGTAATGGGAATAATAATGATTCAGGCCATTAATGAATTCACATGACTATACTGTATCTGAGTGAGAAACAAACATTGGGTGATCTCAGGCTGTGCTACAACGGGCTGAAGCCTCATTAAAACTATGAGTCACAACAACCAGGAACTTATTTGTATACTGGCGAGAGGCCTGTTGTATATGTTTGTGCACGTGTAATGTAGTGCTGTTTTTTATATCCAAAAATTCCTGTCAGAGATTAAAATCCACTTCAGGCTTTTGTGTGTGATAAAAACCTTCTCCAAACGGTGGTCTAGATGAATAAAGGTCAGGAAATATTAGTCAAAACAGCCATTGTTATCAAATGTTAATTACAAATTGTCTGAAATGCTATCCTGCTGATGCTGTTGCTGAACTACCCCTCAAACCATCCTCACTGAATACATCATTTGACTACATGCAGTATTACATGGAATGGCAGTTTTAAGGAAATCTGCAATTCTACGCACATGCATAACAGTGATTTGTTAAGTACAGGATGTGAATGTATTCTTGCATCTGATATATAATTTGATATTATATTAAATGTGAAGGGTTGTTTGTTGCATTTTGGCTCATTCTTAAACAATTCTCCAAAGTTGCCTGCTGCACATTTAACATTATGATATTGTATATTAAATTAATGTTAAATAGAAACATCTCAAATGTTTCCATACTTTCAGTTGGTCAATGTAGACAAAAGAAATTACCTCCACTAAAGTGACTTTAGTGGAGGTAAACCATAAACCATTTTGAGGCAAATTTGACTTGATTAATGATTGGCAAGAGCCTAAAGCCTCAATGGTTCTTCATCTCACAGAAACAAGGCATGTATCATAAAGATTTGAAAGATTATAATTAATTTTAATTTTTAATCTCTTTATTTTTTTTTGTATTCCATTAATCATATCAAGTCTCCAAAAAGTTAATGTGTGACTGAAACTGAACTGAAAGGTAATTTTTCTGTTACTTCTGTCATTTGTACACACACAATTACAGTACTAATATGGAACATTTTTAATTCCATCAATAAGTTGCATACACTTCAACTAATGGCAATGTAATTCTGCCAGAGTCAGTTTAAAGGACAACGTTACAAGACTTGAATACATAGACATTTAGAATTCCCTTAAACTCCCTTAAACATTGATTCATGAGGATTGGAGTCCAAACACAAATTCTACTTATTATTCATATATTCTAATATGGAAATATAGCTAGCACACAACCCAGATTGTTCCTTAATTAAAATAGCTTCTTATGGGCGACAGTAAAAGCATTTGCCCAAAATGTCTTCATGGTTGTCTGAAGGTTAATACAAATCCTAGCATTTCCTGGGTGATTGATATTGTAACACCACATTCAAGTCTATGAATGTTGTTAGCCTGATGCCATATGATATTGATACAGACATCCCAACCTGCTCATTTCCGGGAGGAACAAAAACAAGTATTATATAATGTGTAAATACAGTAGTTGCAAGTTGCAATAGTGTCAGAATGCTAAGTACTCAGTGTTTGAAAACCAGCGAGGTGTTAATGCCACAGGACGTTGTTAGCTGTTGATGGCACCAATGACTATCATTTTGAAGCCCCCAAAGCCAGAGAATATTCTGGAAAAGAATATCACATGCTCTCAGCTGAGAACTGTCATCCATGTATCGCACTGTAATGTAATGACTTTATTAAAAGCCCTGTTCATCTTTAGTAATGGTATTGAATGGTTATTACTTTGGATCACTCTGTATTGCCCATGTGTGAGTGCATGTACACTTGTATTTTAAAAGAAAATGTATCAATGAAATTAAATGTATTTTCATCTTCCATTCGTCTGTAATTTATTAAAAAGTGTAAGAGCAAGTTTAATTAACAAACACAGTTTTCTGGGTTAAATGACACCTGGATGACCTGTGGCCCAGTAACCTCATTTTCTCCCGGCTAGCTATTATAAACCTAATGAAAACCATCCAAGCGTTTCAATTAAAGTCAAAGACACATTAATTTGCCCTTTCCTTCTCACCAAATAGCTTTTCTCTTCCATGAACACCTCTGCATTCTGCTCCGCATCTTCATCTGCTACTTGTGCTCTCTCTCTCTCTCTCTCTCTCTCTCTCGCTCTCTCTCACTCTCTCTCCACACATTTTCCCTATTCAACCTTTCACTTTCTCTTGGTCCTTTTCAAGTTAGTTTACACACATCAATTGTTTGTTTGTACCTTCAGATTCTTACATTTCTCCCTCTGTTCCTATTGATTTATGAACAACCTATACCAAGTTTGTTTAACGCCATTAGACAAACTGTCCAGTTTGTCTAATGGCGTTTTTAACCACAATTGTAATTCCAGATACAACTCTAGGAGTGTCCCTTCTATATTACACACCAGCCGAGACTTCTAAAATCACCATGGGAACAAAAAGCTGTCCTTTCCAGACACCACCATTAGTGGAATCCGTCATACCTTGCGTGATGCCGCTTGAAAAACTTCCAAGTGTCCGGCACATCAACCTATTGAATTGTCATTCAAATATACGTTCGCCTTTCATCTGGCTCTCTCCACAGACTGAGACAGTTCTAAGACCTGCCTAACTTTTGGGCACCGTAAGCTCCGAGCCCCACAAACGACCCCCCAGAGAAGAAGAAAGTAAATGAGAAAGATAGAGATGAAACAGTCGGAAGTCAAGGAAAGGCAAGGGTTGGAGAAAGAGAGAGCGTGGACACATCTGTTAGTGGACAGGGTGGAGAGCTGAAGGCTCAGGCTTTCATGTGTTCTTTAATCGATTCTGAAATGGTCCTATTTTCTGAGCTAATGATGAACTTCAGTTCCACTTGTCTTGCTTTCTCTTTTTTAAACTTTATAAAATTCTCTTATCACCCTTCATACTTTCTTGGCTGCAGAGGAAGATATGTTAACGTTCTTCATTCTGCAATTCAGAAAAGTGTTAAATTACATGTATGTTTCTGTAAATGTTCCACTATGTCTGACTGCGCGTTTGATTGGGTGTTGAGTGCATGCTACACAAAATAATCACTGTGGGATGCATACTGTAAATAATAGGACATTGTAACCGCAGAGCAAATGGGAAAATTGAGGAATACAATACAGTCCTGTACTGACACTATTTTAGTGTCAGTTAGATTGTTTACTGTTGATCAAAACTGTTTATCAGCGTACTTACATTTGCCATAGGTTCCCATTGAAGCCAAGCTTCAATTTCAAACAAGTTTATAATGAGACATTTTTGTTGACAGTTTTGGAGGTGAGATTACTGGCCCAGATGCATGTTGGTAATGCTGACTGGATGAAGGGTTTTTAAAAGCACCTTCAGTATTGGCTGATGCTTATTAGCAATTGAAGAATCAAAATTGTTAAAAAAATAAAAGGCCAATAATTTATAAATGCAGAGTAGGAACATTGTAAAATAGGCTATAAACAAACAGTAGATTATATAGCTATGGAAACATTTCCAAGAATTAAAAACAAGGCAAACCATTTAATGTTTTAATAAATATTAACTCAACAGGGAGTACTGTTGATTAGAGTAAGTAAAAGTGCAGGTGTGTGACATTATCACATATATAGTATATTGTACCTTAAAACACCACTTCTTCTATTGTAGTAAACACATATTAGGCTTGTCTTCATTAATATTGCTATCCAGTAATTAGGCTAATAGTAGAATGTGACTGTGAATCTAGCCCAACATCATCCCCTTGCCGACTGAAGAATAAACCTAGCTGGCTTAGAACACATTTCAAACAAGAGGTCCATCCTTAAAATGTTATTTCAAGAAACTGGGTTTATTTCTCCCCCGGCTGAGTGATTCCATAATGATTCCAGCACCTGCATGTGCAGCTACAGTAACCTAATGCTTGTAATGGTTTTTGTGTTTGTTTTTGTGTTTGTTTGTTGCATATTAAAGGTTCAGGATGGTCGAACACACATACATGGAGGAGGCATTCGTATTCATAAATGTGGGTGTGTGCGGGTGCGTGCGTGCGTGTGTCAAAAATGGCAGCTGTAGAGGTCCGATAAGGAAATCAGACGTGGCTAGGTCGAGTAAATGTCTGACCTCATTCTGGTGATATTCCGTCAACTTATTTCCTTATAAAATAAAGCGTAAAGTGTGTCATGTGAAGCCACGTAAATGCAACTAGCCAGTGCAGACAGATGCACACCCAGAAATACACTGATACTGATAGACCATATTTCACATTATCACCAGCTGCAACAAAGGCTATACTCTGACTGCAGGCAAATAATATTTCTTTCTCGAATCATATATTGTGCGACGACTATCCGGATTATTTGTAAGTGATCAGATTGGATTTTTGTGCGTCACGGCTTGGTGCAAGATCATTTGTGAAGCAAATCGCATGGATCCTGACGGAATGTGTTCCTTTAACGGTTCACATATCAGAGCGTTTTCTGATAGGGCATGTACTGTACATATAGTATAGGTTGTTCATGCGTGCCAACATTCGCATCCAGGGACCCAAGGAACCCAACGTTCACCCAGAACTTTAGTATAACATGGCACAGTAATAAGTAAATGTACTTAAGTACAGTACTTAAGTACATATTTACAGTATCTGTACTTTACTAGGGATTTATTTTTTATGGAGACTTATGCCTTTTACTCCACTACATTTGAAAGACAAATATTGTACTTTTGACTCCACTACATTTCTATGAAGACTTCTAGTTACTTACTTTTATGCTGGAATAACAAACTAGTATGGAAAAGTACAGCAGCAGTGACGTTCACAGGGAGGGAGATTGTGTAAATGCTTTTCCGGCCACATTAAACACTGTGCTGTACATTATTGCCTCACATTCACCCATTCACACACACATTAGTACAGCGATGGTGGTGTCAGCCAGCACTGTACTGTAGGGAACAGCATGCAGCCTTTAGTCTCCAGCTCATCTGCCAGGACACTGCAGATGTCTGTTACAGCCTGGCGGGATGAGAGTAATTTACGGGAGCATTCTTTTTCGCCGAGGGACATATGTGTGGTCTTAGGCTGGTTAATCTTCTGCCTCTCACTATGCTGTGTCCCATTACGTACTCCATTTGGCTGTGTGAATGGAGAATATATGAATACACATTGAACCGATATGTGTTGTACTGCCTGGTTTTGCATTGATTGAAAGATACATTGTCGATGTCCATTTTCTGAGTCATGAAAGACATCCTTCAGCTAATAGGTATATGTTTAAATATCTGTGTATTGACACAATTGGCCAAATAATTATCATTGGTTATTACTGCAACTAGCTAATTCTGATATATTATGACTAACCATTTGTACTTTTATTGCTATCTTGATATACACAACATTTAACATTGTATTTTTTTTTTTTGTTATTTGTAATGTGTAAAAATGTAATGCTTAAACAATATTGGGGGCGGAGCTTCTGACATAGTACCCTATGAAAGGGAAGAGGTGTTTTTGTTTGGATGAAGTTCAAAAATCAACAATCTTTCTCCGGAATCCCTGAATCCACCTTTAATTATTAATTACAATTGTCTAAAAATATATTATCATTCATATAAAAAAAAGTGATGTTTTTGACCTCTGCTGAAACAATAAAAGTATACGTACTACTAATGAATGCATGTAGCAGGAGTTAGAAAGGTGTTCATTCTCTGTCATGAGCATGGTGTGTGTGTGTGTGTGCTGGATAGTAATCCCCATCAGTCCTCCTGCTGCAGCCCTTGGAAAGCAACGACTGTAACGGGCAGGCTATATTGAACACCTAACGTTTGCAGAGCGGCTGCTGCAACGCTTCCGCAATAATCAATGGAACTGGCTACAGCAGGTGTGAGAGAGAGGCGTCGGTATGCGCCACAGAGATACACTCTACAAGTTAACAAATAGGCCAGCTTTAGGCCCGTTTTCTGCGGTATTTATATACTGTGTATATATATATATATACACACACACTGTATATACACTGTGTATATATATACATACATATATATATACTGTATATACACTGTGTGTATATATATATATATATATACATACACACAGTATTCATATATATATTATTGTGATTTTTTTTAACGCAATATATGTGCCTACATTTCCAAATAAATTAAATCATGGTGCCAATATACTGTGTGTATATATATATATATACATACATTTTTTCATAATTTTTTTATTAAACTGCTGGCAGGAAATTAGTATCTTACTGTATTTGCAGTTTGGTTTTGAGATTTTTATTTGTATGTTTTTTTAATTTATTATTTCCTGTCACCTGCGCATTGTAATCTCTCTAGCTGACAAGAGAGATTGAAACAGCAGACTGAATGCCAGGGAAATTATAAAAGTAAATAAAATATAAAATCAGAGCTATCAGAGCTTATTGACCCAACTTTATCCCCCTGGTGACTCTGATAGATGTGTTGCCTTGGAGATGACAGATCTGACTCACATAACCCTATGCCACACAATGTGTGCGTTGCAGGTGTACATTTACATTTACGGCATTTGGCAGACGCTTTTATCCAAAACGACTTACATGTAGTGCATTTGTCAGTAGTTGACAGGTCATATACCAGCAATTATAAGCAAACAATATTCTAAATAGAACAAATGCAGTATATTCATAGAGAAGATATAACGCACACATTCCGCTGCACAGCCTCTCACCAAATGGTCCGCATACGCTACTTGTTCATTGTAGCGCAAGTTTAATTGCTATATGCTAATTTAACATCTTCTCTATATCAATGTATATCATTATTTGGCATTTTGAAAATTGTACAGTATGCGTTCATATTGAGTTGTGATATTATTGCCTTTTCCTAAAGCTGTCGCAGTTCCCTGACGTCTTAATAAAATGTCTGTGACACGCGTTGGTCAAAATACCGTTAACGATAAGGTACCACAGCAGTGTTCTCAACCCTGTCTAAACAGCTTTCATTCCCCCTCGTTGTTCTGTGGAAAAGGTGCAGAGGCGGAATGGGAGGTCGTTGTTCCGCAGATTTTTGTGTTTGTGTTAACGTTAAGGCAGGCGTGGGGGAACAGAGGTGACGTTTTGATGACTGTTGTCACCCGAGTTATATATGTGGGACCAGTCCTGCACGGACATACGTAGCTCACGGCAGATGTATACTCTAAATCAGAACCTGTGTGTGAGTGAGGCAGGTGAGCTAGCAAGGAAGCTAAACCCCATTCAGTAATGCCTTGTTTTATCAGTCCTGTGATTGTTTTCTCCTCATTGGCTGGATAGGCCCTAATTAGATAAATTAAGTACACCTGGGCATTTCACTTGTATCGGTGTGTTGCAGCACACTGACTGTTTCTCAATTCCAAGAACGCTAGGTACATACTTGTGTTCTTGAGAGGTATGTTCTTGCCAAATGTCCTTCTGAGAACGGCCACGAACGGCAAGAACGCGAGGCCAGATCTAGACTGAGATGCATATTTTTGGCTATCGTTTTAGACTATTGCGAAATACCTAGGGATGACAACACTGAACGCTTTATAGCCGGCGAGGTATCGGCTGTCCCGGTCTGTAAGCGGGACCTCACACCTGCGAAATCATTGTAGCACATTTTAAGATAGACTCCATCTTGATAAATAGACCACAGATTTGAAGTTAAAACATGTATATTATCGCTTCAAAAACCCTTAAAACAGCATTAGATCAACACTCAAATGGGCGTTTGATATTTAAACAACCTGGGCGCTGGACAGGAAAATGACAATCGCGTCGGTCTGAAACAAGACACATGTGTTCCCACTTTGCGCCGGGTGTAAGATAGGCCCCAATATGTGCCAATATGTTACCGTTTCATGTCAATAAGGGGGCACGGTGCCTGCAACCTGATTCATGATAGACTTTGGCTGGCTGATCATGCTTGCTTTGACACAAGAGAACAGAACATCGGTGTTCCATTGAGTCGCCCCTATAATCCTCCTACCTTATGCTCAGGCCATTTTAATCCAAGTGAGCATCCCTGTTCTTTCAGACAATACCTGCTGCTTAGCATGCACCCTTGTACTCAGTGACTCTCTCACTCACACACACTCTCACTCACACACACACACACACACACACACACAATAATCTATGTGTAACTAAAGGCAGTGATCACTCCACCCACTCAGAGGCCCTTTGGCCTTTTATTGGCTATGGATAAAATCAACCAATCAAATCAATTGAGATGCCTCTGCTGCATACCGCTAGTGTGTGTGTGTGTGTGTGTGTGTGTGTGTACATGTCTACGCGTGTGTGCGTGTGCTTGTGTGTGTGCGCATGTGTGTGTGTACATGTCTACCTGTGTGTGCTTGCGTGTGAGTGTGTGTGTGTGTGTGTACGTGTGTGTACATGTCTACGCGTGTGTGTGCTTGTGTGCGTGTGCATAGTGTGTGTGTGTGTGTGTTCATGTCATATGTGTTTATGTTATGTGTGTTCATGTGTGTCTGAATCCACCGAGACTGACTCTCAGTAGTCGGAGAGAAATGCCACACACACACACACACATCTGACAAGCTTCCTCTGGGCACAAGGATGAAAAGAATTTTAACACCCAGTGGTCTGAAGGACCGCTCATACATATTTCATAGTGTGGAGCTCACAGCGCTGTCATAAAACAGATTAATTGGACACTTATTCTGGCGTTAATCGATTTGGAAAATATATCTCTCTTTTACTTCCTCTGTTCATGTGCCATGCTGGTTTCAGTTTGCTCGTAGATGCGTTTGCGTTCATCAGCTCGCTTTAGAACACATTTTAGGAATCAAAGCGTGTATGTTTGTTCTGTGGTTAGAAAATAATGCCTGCGTGCAGCTATGTGTGATATGCAAATTCAGCACTGTATACCCAACATACCCAATATTAGGCATACCGTACAGTGCAAAGTTGTATTATATTTTATTATTATATTGTATTACTATATATACTATATATTGTTTTTTTTTTGTTTGTACAAAAGTGACGATAATGAATTGTAGAGTACTACAAGAAAACCTACAGTATAGAAACACTGGCCCAGAGATAAAAGTGCTGTAGGTAAGATATATTTTAATTTCTTAAAGTCATAGACAGTTATCAGTGAAATGCTCTGTGAGAATATATCCTAGTTAATAGCACATGCCTCCATGCTGTATTTATACATTAGTTGTATTGTGGTGAGACCACATAAATGACAGAGAGAAAAAAATGGCGTCTCTTTCTTCCAAAGAGCTTTTGTCATTGGCTCAGCAAGGCATGTATATCAAGGTTAGGGGCCGCTACCTCACTTTAACATGCGCAATACGACCGGAACAGTTTTGTTTAATACATTAACATTATCATCCTGTGTCCCGGGTGTTGCTCGTGTTGCATGAGAGGCACACCATACCCCACACACACACACACAAGCATGGTGTCACATGTTGGTTATGAAAAAGAAATCGGCCACCCAAAAGAAATACAAAAAAATAAATCCACACTGGCTAAACCACCATTGTTAGAAATAATACGTTACACGTACAAAACACATTTAACAGTGTTAAAGTTTGCGAGCCAGTTCTTCCTGGTGCAGTACATTCAGACTATCCTGACACGCCAGCTAGATTATTTACGCAGAACCATCTGGGGAGCCATCCCAGTATAGCTGTCAGTATACGACACTGATTGGTCACACACTAGGTTTACCGGACTGACACACCAAGGATCTCTCCAGACTGATTCTCGCAGCGAAGTCAAACTGAGGCTACCGCTGGTCACCACAAAACACAGCTACAGCGTCAAGCCTACATTCACACCCTGCCCAACTGGGTTAGAGACGAGCCACTCAACATGCAGCCAAGAGAGAAACACCATCAGAGAGGAGTTGTCGGAGGAACACGGTACCTCTCTGCTAAGCTGTCCTCAGACCAACGCTGGAAAATATGAAATATTTGCTGATTTTGACAAAAGGTGCAATTCCCTACAATTGCTTACTACAGCTTCTTTTAAAAACACTTACAGGCACAGTATTCTTTTTTTAATAAAAAAAAGCACAATATAAACAATGTATTAGTATTGTGTAGTATTGTTATATAATTTTCTTATTTTTTATTTATTTTTTCATCATGAACAACACAAACATAACAGGTTACATGTACACATGGTCATAGTAATATGGAATAGATGCATTGAATGCGTTTATAGCCTAAGATAATTTGCGACCCCTGTCCCTGGTTAGACCTTTTAAAACAGTCAGTAAACATAATCAATAAAAATAAAAGAATAAAAGAAATTACAAGAATAAAATATGATATATGTATTTTTTGTATACTAATCTTTGTGTAAATAATCGATAGATAACGTACAACAGTGTCTTCTCCACTATAAAACAAGCAACAACATCCTAAAAGCTTCGTTTCCCAGAGGTCCCCAGCAGAGGCAATGCTTTACATTACATCAGCACATTTTACCCAGAAGTCTCTGGAGTGGGCCTCGGGAGTTGCTCTCCCCATCAGAAGCTGTCAGACAGTAGAGGAGAAGACACCAAACACAGGGAATTGGAGCAGAGGTGTTTTTTCACCTGGGTGCTTGGAGATGGAGGAGCCTTAAAGAGTTTATTTGGAGGCCATAACACAACTCTTCTAGCACTGTGTGTCCACAATATGTTATAAATACACTGTATCAGCGCACTGTAAAAAGACTATCCAATTTGTTTAATTTGAGGCAGCAATGTCATAATTATTATCATAACTCCCAACTTATTCTCTTATTTCATTATTTTTTGTCTTATTTATTGTAACTATTAAAATGGTTTTATCCTGTGTACTTTGTAAAGTTGTTATTATTATTATTATTATTATTATTAAGTTATAATAATAAATAATATTATGTTTGTTATCTTGTGTGTTATTATATTGACATGCTGTATATGTAAATATGTGTGTATGTGTGTGTGAGAGTGTTATAGTAATAAGGATTCCATAGCTCACAACCCACAGTGAACCAACAGGTCATGCCGTTCAGTGGGGGGTTTCGGGTGCTCTGTAGTTAGACAGGGCTACATGTGTGTGTCAGTATGCACAGGACCAGACAACTCATTGGGATTGAAGTTAACTTCAGTGGCACTTTGTCACTTGTGGTTATTGCTTTTCCCTTTATATAATTAATAGTGTTTGAAATGAGTCACCATAATGCTTCCATCCCATGGGCTTGGATACCCATCAAAAACAACATGGAGGGGGAACAGTGAAATAAACAGAAACCAATATTTTTTAGCGTCATGGACTAGAAACAGATGGTCTTTATGATTCATTAAAGCTCTAAATACAATCCTGCATGGGTTAGCTTTAATTAAATGTCATGTACAGACCGCTCTTCATTCTCATTGTGGCTGACTCAGTATCTCCTGTACTCTATAGACAGAAATTACAATAGAATATTGTAATTCAAGTGGGTCCATTAAAGAGTGACAAGCACTCTGGCAGCACTGAAATAGAGAGAATTGCACTTTAGTCACTTAGAATAACCCCCACTCTATACCTCTACTTGGTATAATCTATACCTTGACTGCCTTGCAGACTTTGTAAGAGTCTTCCTTTCTGCATTTTTTCTTCAGCACACACTATTATCAAAGCATATACGTAGACGCTCATTTGGGTTTCCTATAACCTTCACCCAAAAGCAACATTATGGGAAGTTTTATATAGCAATAAAATATTTGCCAGTTATTTGTTAATAATAATAATAATAATAATAACAACAACATACTTTTCTGATGCTGTTCTATCTAGGTGCAACATTCTGAGAGAAGCATCAGCAGCGGTTCTACCATCACTGCTGGGTAGGCAGAAATTACTAATGGATAAACGTCACATTTGGACCACATGCTGTGCATATATGCTAGTTTCCACGTCATTATGTTTTTAAGCGCTTTTATATAGAGTGCAATGAAAACATACCGTAGAAGCAGGAAAAACTACTAATAATTATTTAAAAATAAAATGTTTTGCTTGTTTCTTAGCCCCACCCCCTGCACCGCCGTTGCCTCGATCCGACGGTTGGTAAACATCCTATTTCTATAACATTGATGCTGAATTGGAGTCGTAATATGTTATTATATTTGTGATTCTACGTACATTTCTGCATGCATACTATAATGCTCGGGTGGTGTGCAAAGCATGCGAAAAGCTCAGAAAACGCTTGCTCTTTAGTTTTGTGTGCAGCTTAAGTGCTCCCAAAAATGATAGAAACATCTCCATTATAGAGCTTCTCATACAGTGCTGTTGGCGAACACGTAGTTTTGTGACTTCACTAATTATTCAGCATATCTTCAGCCACAGAGGGGAACCACCTTCCACACAACCCACCGCTGTGACTACAGTGATCTGATAGTTTATCTATGTCTGTTCCCAGTGTATCTTGACGTTCCCTCTCTACTGTATGTCACAGAGCGCCTTGCCTAATTGGCGAGTTGATAACACATTCATTCGGCTTCACACTAATGGGAAACAGGTGAGTCTTGCTGAAAGGCTTATTCTCTGTATTCCCCTGCAGAGGTACTGTTAGCTATACATTAGAATATGGTATACAAATGTGTGCACTCACACAAACAAATGCAGATACAGTATACACAAATGTTTTGCTATGCACGTTAGTACAATCATCAAAGTTACATGTTAACATTAACATGTTAAATGAAGACAGAACAGAGATTGTAGTTTTTGGTGCCAACAAAGATGAGAGGTCATTAATGACTATAGGAACTCTCAGCAGGAACTGCGATCTATTACTTATGGGGCCGTATACAATCACGCTACCAGTATGGTGGTGGACCGGGGGGAATCCCAAACATACGGCATCACTAACACCCCTGTGTGAAGCCTAACATAGACCCACAGACTGTGAAGGATGTTGGGGTGGGTAGAAAGGGGACCTCAGTCCTTATAGCATCCGTCATGTAGAATTAATGACAGGAATGTCATAGAATGCTTTTGAGACAGTATGTGGCTCGCACCACTGGGTTACATGCTGCCACAACTCCATCAGTCATAGAGGCTCTGCTAACATTCAGCATGCAGAACCGTACAAATGTGTGTCTACAAATGTCATCCACCGAAACCCCTCTGAAAAGGGCTCAAGAAGACGAGACCCCTTTAGTCGAGCGGGCATGCAGGCCTAGCGGGACCTCCAGGGACAGGCACATGTGTGAGTGTGTGGCCTGTGAATAGAGCGGCTGATCAGATGAATTCAGACACGTGATGGATGGATGGAGCAAAAGTGAGGGTGAGAGTCCAGAAGAGAGAGAGAGAGAGAGAGAGAGAGAGAGAGAGAGAGAGAGAGCAAGATGCACGTGTGCGTGTGTGTAAGGGGGGCTGGCTATGATGCAGGGGAGAAAGAAATACATTGCCTCTGAGGGTATACAGATGCAAGACGACAATGGAGAAGGCAATAAGGGAAGCACAAAAAGGAAAGGCGAAACTTGCCTGCGTGACATGCGCCATGCAATGTCTGCCATCGCCTGGACGCACAGTAACCGGCACCAGGGAGAAGAACCCGCGTGTTAGGAAACGCCACTCAAATATATGTGGTACAGCCCGGGCGTGTGCGTGAACAGCCTCTGGGAGCGTGTGAAAACAACCGTGACACTTCAGATGAAACACTGAGATTACATAACAAGGTGCCACCCCCTTGCTATGAGTTAATTAGTCACTTGTCTTGCCTTAAGTGAATCACTAAGAAAAAAAAGATGGTAAATAGATTTAGTAAATAAAGCACTAGGTTGTTACACAAACAAAATTACACAAAAATGTATGTTTCATAAATGTTAAGAGATCTAAATTGACAAATGAAGTCCAAACACTTTCAGCTTATGTTTTACAATGTACAGTAGTGAGATATTTTGTTGAATCTCAATCAAATCAGTTATACAGTAGGAAAACACAACTAAATGTTTTTCGTCACACCCAGAATGCATTCTGGGACGTACCCCACTGGTCTGTGCTGAAATTAGACCGTTTTAAATGGCATCCTCTTTTCCAACCGACAAGACAAAACACTGTTGCTGTAGGACGCTGGGCTGCAGAGAGACAGAAAAAGAGAACCGCGGAAGTTACCGAAGGGTGTTTGGAGGGTAGAGCAGGTGTCTGGGGTTTGGAGGGGGTGGGCTCTAGAGTAACTCTAGTAATAGAGTAAGACGCTATATTGCTAATACGACTCGGCAAATTAATATTCGTGCGAGGTCATCTATCGGGAGCGGCGGAGTGGGTGAGCCGTGAGAAACATGATAATGGAACCTGTCAGCGAGAAAGAGAGAGAGAGAGAGAGAGAGAGAGAGAGAGAGAGAGAGAGAGGGAGAAAAGTGGAGATAGAGAGACAACGACACAGATGTCTCGTCTGTGTGTGTGTGTGTGTGGGGGGGGGGGGGGTGTAGAAAAGACGACACCAGCATTCAGAATAGAAAACAACAGAGGTT
>JAODUH010000234.1:0-12500 GCA_027564835.1 Typhlichthys subterraneus | reverse complement strand
CAGCTATTGATGTGATGTTATTGCACCATCAAGGGTTAGGTGCATCATCAAGTTATTATTTTACATTCCATATAAAAAAAAAAAGACGTCGGGGCATCTATACTATATTGCCAAAAGCATTAGGACTCCCCTCTCAATCATTTTATTCAGGCGTTCCAGTCACCTCCATGGCCACAGGTGTATAAAATCAAGCACCTAGACATGCAGACTGCTCCTACAAACATTTGTGACAGAATGGGTCGCTCTCAGGAGCTCACTGAATTCAAGCGTGGTACTGTGATAGGTGGCCACCTGTGCAATAAGTCCATTTGTGAAACTTCCTCATTACTAAATATTCCACGGTCAGCTGTTAGTGGTATTATAACACAACAGAACAGAAACTCAGACATGAAGTGGTAGGCAACATAAAATCACAGAGCGTGGTCGCATGCTAAGGCCACAGTGTGCAGAAGTTGCCAACATTCTGCAGAGTCAATAGCTACAGACCTCCAAACGTTGCGTGGCCTTCGGATTAGCTCAAGAAGAGTTCGTAGAGAGCTTCATGCTCTCAAGGCTTCCATCGCCGAACAGCTGCATTCAAGCCTTACAATGCAAAGCGTTGGATGCAGTGGTGTAAAGCACGCCGCCACTGGACACTAGGGCAGTGGAGATGTATTCTCTGGATTGACAAATCACGCTTCCCCTCTGTGGCAATCCGATGGACGATTCTAGGTTTGGCGTTTGCCAGAAGAATGGTACCTGCCTGACTGCATTGTGCCAAGTACAAAGTTTGGTGGAGGGGGGATTATGGTGTGGGTTTGTTCTTCAGGGGTTGGGCATGGCCACTTAGTTCCAGTAAAAGAAACTGTTCATATTGTTCATGCTCAAACATCGTGGAAACAATTTTGGGATGGCACCTTCCTGTTCCAACCAGTGCTGAAAGCAAGGTCCATAAAGACATGGATTAGCAAGTTTGGTGTGAATGAACTTGACTGGACTGAATTGACCTCAACCCAATAGGACACCTTTGGAATGAATTAAAGCAGAGACCTTCTCATCTGTGCCTGGTTTCACAAATGCGCTTCTAGAAGAACATTCCCATGAACATACTCTTAAACCTTGTGGACAGCCTTCCCAGAAGAGTTGAAGCTGCAAAGGGTTGGCCAACTCCATAAAAATGTGTGTATGTGCGATTGTGCGTGTATGTGTATATGTATGTATGTATGTATGTATGTGTGTATGTGTGTGTGTGTGCATGTATGTATGTATGTATGTATGTATGTAGGTATATATGTATGTCTGTGTGTATTTGTGTATGTATGTATGTATATATATATGTATGTATGTATGTATTTATGTGTGTATGTATGTGTGCATGTATGTATGTATGTATGTATGTGTGTGTGTATGTGCGTGTGTATGTATGTGTGTATGTATGTATGTATATATGTATGTGTGTGTGTATGTGCGTGTGTGGGGCCAGGTGTGGCAGGTGTGGGGTTCAGTGGCAATGTCCTCCAAATGGAAGGGCTTTACACAGTTGGCTTTGTGGAATATTACAGTGTGTGGGGCACTCTGCCCACAGAATGCACTGTAGACACCTTATGTGAGACGATATCTATAATGCTGAAAATACAAACAAATCTAGTTACCAATCAAATAGTGTTTACATTTTTAATAGGCCTTTCTTAGTTTATAGGCGACCATCCTTAAAATAATTCAGTATACTGACAATAAATTATGACAAATTAAAAGCATAATGTATATTTCATATTTATACGTCATACACACATTCTAAAACATGTTAAAATATTTTATATACTTAAATGATAAGGTTGACTTTTGTATTTGTGTGTATTTCTATTTCAGTTATGTTCGACACAGATTAGTAATTTACACACTTTCAAGTAAAAGTGAATTGTCTTGTGTTATTGTTGGGTAATGTGGCATAAAAGCAGTTCAATATTTATGAGTGCGCAGTTTACCTGTCATTGTAATACTTCACGTGGCCACAAGATGGCAGCCGTATATAACTTTATACTGGTTATGCTCCACTGATAAACGCAGCATTTTCACGTTATCCAATTAAACAAATGACATTGTCTCTCTTAAAAACAGATTAGGAGAAACTAAAATAGTGATTTTGGGTTAAGGAGCTATAGATTTACCACGATTTTTGGGCAAAAACGGGTAAATCTAACTCCTTAACCTGAGTGAATGTTAAAGAGAGGTATTTTTGCCTATAAACTGATACTAACCCTGACCTTAAACAATCCAATAGCAATGGAAGTAGCCTAAATGTTTAGATTTTGACAAGCAGGTTACTGGCAACATGGCACAGATGAACACATGCGACAGCTGACTGAACAATGATTACATTAAGTAGGTTTAGTTTTACATAGACAGTAACTAATTTGGTTAAAGACACCAATTAGGGAAACATAAACATAAACCAGAAATGTTTCTGAAAAAGGTAGACATACATATACCTAAGGCTACATATTTATATTTTCTAATTGTAAAATATTTATAAACATTGCATTAGGCTTAGCCTACTAGGATACCCAATGTTATAACAAAAGGCGTTCAAACAACATTTGACTTGTTGTCTATAGCAAAATACAATGCTCAATGTAAGGCTATGTAGCCTATAATTTACAAGATACACAACTTGATAATCACGAAAAACAATGCCTTTTTTGCCACGATGTAGTGTAGACAATCCTCGATCCCATGAAATAATAGGATATTGATATCTTAATTTGTTATTATAATGCCCTAGTCTTCTGTTAAGGCACATTATTGTTTATATATATACTTGACTTGACTTTGATTTCAATCAGCTAAAACCAAATTGGTTGCTGGACCAGAAACCCGCGAGGGGTGAGTCTGTCGAGCTGTTCAGAACAGACCTTTGTGTTATATTCTAGGTGACTTAGACGTATTTCTACCTAAATCATACATAAGGATTCACAAGGTTGAGTATGTTACTTTTTAAATGTAATCAGTTACTAGTTACCAGACAAAAATTATAATCAGTAACGTAATTTTTGGATTACCTACATTTTGTAACATAATCTGATTACTTTCCCTTATATTACTTCACGTAAACATTGTTCTTTGAAATGCCATCCAAAGCAATTTACGATGGCTCGCTCCTCTTTCTATTTTTGTGACAGATTATTTTGCGCAGGGGATCATAAAAAGGTAGGACTTTATTAAACGTATTTATTGACGTTAATGAATAAGAGAACATCCGATTGTTTTATGCATTTTTTTCTGTAAATTTACCTTTTATATTTGAAAGTAGTAGTAATCATCTAATTAAAAAAAACCTGTTCTGATTCAACTATTTTTGCTGGTAACTGCAATGGATTACAGTTACTGTTTTTTGTAATCACATTTTAAATTACTAATTACATGTAATCAATGTGCATACTGATTGCTAAAATGGAAGTTAAATGAGTTGTTAACCAATTCCATCAGATGTATAAAGTTTTAAACATGGTATTACATTCACGTTCAATCGTAATTCGGAAATAGCCGACACATGGGATTAAATTCACGAAAACTATTTTCAGTACATACAAAATATTTTCCATTGGAAAAACATGGAAAATATATTATATGATCCCCTTATCCAATTATCCTGTATATGCTGGTGGAAATATATTTGTTTAGTCAAATTAACAATAAAATATAATAAAATAATAATAAAATATAAATACATTAATAATAACATAGGATACAATATCCTAATTATAAACATTATGGGAAAGATCCGTCTTGCAATTTATTAGATATTAAATAAACTGTAGACATGAAGTCATAAAAGGGCGAAAGGGTACAATGTCTTGCACACAGATGAACTGGAAACAAAATAAAATATATTCGTTATATTTAATCTGACACCTCGACAATAATTAAATTAACCTAAAAATTATTTAATTAATTAATAATTCTCACATGATAGTTACATAGGAAAGGTTTTACTACACTATTACATCGCTACGTTTTTTTTATAATATGGCAAAATAAATAACTACAGTTTTACTATGACTGACTGTATATTTGTGTATAGGCGACAATATTATTGCCCGATATTGTCATTTTAGTATGCTTTATTTTAGGCTACTGTTTATATATTATATATGTATCCGTCAATGAATATATACTGGCGTTATATTTGTATTATTGTTCATTCTGGCGGTGTTTAGTAGACTACAGTTTTATTTAACTGAACGTGTTTGAATAAACCATTATAGTCTAATGTAACGAATGATCATTTGTTTCTAACACAGTATTTATTGTGTATTTCTACTGACAATGATTGCTAATTGTATGCTTACTGTGTTATTTCTTACTGAAAACAGGCTTTTCGAGTAGGCCTATTTGTCTTGTGTTTTATTCAGACTGTGTTTTTTACGGTGTGCTATATTGCTGTCGGTCCTATTGTTGTTAGCCATATATTGTATTGCGCCCAGTGTGTGTTGTCATTGTAGGCTAGCGTGTTGATATGTGTGTGTGTGTGTGTGTGTGCGCGCCTATAGGCCTACATGTAGCTACATTATTGTACTCGTTTGATTACCTGACTTGTGCTTGATCAGAGGCGCATGGCGTGATTGGACGCCGTCACCGCGTCCATAGCTTTCCCACACTGCTATTGGCCCGCTGCCCTTTTGACGTTCTTCACGCGCCTCCAGTCGCGTTGAGAAGCAGCGAGTAGCGCGCGCCGTGCGGAACAGCAGCGTGTCAGGTGCGCCATGGTCCGCACGCGGGAAGTCAGTTTGGAAATAATAAAGAAGAAGACACGTGTTTATACCAATAACCACTAACCAGGCACACGCTGGACGGTTGATTAGCTGATTGGTCGGTGATCACTTCAGATGGACCGGGACAGTCCGGACAGCGGCGGGATGGTCGCGCCGCTCCCGCCCAGCCAGAGACCCACCAACTTCTTCATCGCGGACATTCTGCGGCCTGACTTCGGCTGCGCGGCCTCGCGCGAGCGGGCACAGGAGCCCGTGCGGGAGCGCGTCCGTCCGCTGGCCCGGCCCGGCCTCGCGGGCACGCCGTGCACAGACTCGTGCAGCAGTGACAGCACGAGCTCCTCCTCGTCGAGTCCCAAGAGGAGCGCGCCCGCCAAGGCCGACGATGGCGGCGCGAGCCCCGGCGTCGGGAACGCGTCGTGCTCTGCGGGAGTGCCGCGCGCCCCGGAGAGCCAACCACTGCTGTGGCCCGCGTGGGTCTATTGCACGCGCTACTCCGACAGACCGTCATCTGGTAAAATATATAAAACAGCACACACACACACACACACACGTTCATATACTATCTAACAGAATAATATAGGCTATACCAGATATCTAGCATATACATATTAATGAATTATGGAAATAGAAAATATAGCTTAAAATGTTATAAATAAATATCTTAAATGCAAAAGTTAACATATAATAATTTCAATATACATAAATATTTGTATTCAACATAATGATTCTAGTCTAAAATAGGCATGGTGCATGTTTTATTTTCTGAGATGCTGAAAGAAGATTTTTATATATTCAGTTAAGAATAGGCTACAATATGAAACCACTTTATAGAGCGTACACTTCTTGTTATCCGTACCGTTTAGGAATCAAACACTTAAGTAAGCCTACATTAAAGTGTAAACAATAATAGTGATTGTTGCTTGCCTGATTCAGTTTCATGACAATTTGATAGGCTATATTAACGCCCACCACTACATTTTTACTTAAAAAGTCAAAAACGTTTTTCAACGGAGGTCGAAGAGTTAGGAAATCCCAACATTGAACGTCCAGTGGTGTGTGTGTGTGTGTGCGTGTGTGTGTGTGTGTGTGTGTGTGTGTGTGTGTGTGTGTGTGTCTACCTTCTACCTTACCTGCTTTACAATATTTAACATATCCATGGTTCTGTATTACATTGTGATGAATAATGACGTGTAAAAAAATATATCTTTCGTTGTAGAATGGCAAGAAAGAATACTGAGGACACATACTAGGCTACTATTTCTAAACATGAATACACGATGTTGTATATGATATCGGCTGTTAGGGTTAAATCACACAACACATATATATATATATGTGTTGTGTTAATATTGGCTATACTATAGGCTATAAAATGTTATTAGAGCTGATATATGTTGAAGGCGAATGGTTTGAAATTTTAAACACATTAACAAAGTATTGCTATAGTGTATCATTGAAATTAACGAGTTCTTATTTAATTAGGATTAAATAACATACAATTAATAACAAAGGCTAATTAACATATACAATAACTAATAGGCAATGAAATAAACGAAACAGCTTAGGTGCCAAATAAAACTAATAATAATAATAAAATTAATAATAATAATAATAATAATAATAATAATAACAACAATAATAATTATTATTAATGTTGTTATTAAGCCTATTATTATTGTGATCTTAAAGAGAAATAATTAAACGGTTATAAGAAAATTTTAGTTATTTTATAGATTCCGGTTATCCTAAATTCCTACATTATTCATTCAGCATCGAGTGCGGGGTACATGTAGACAATTATATAGCACACACACATATATAAATATATTTTAGTAGTATTTAATAGATATAATAGTTTTGAATAAAAAAACTATTAATTTAATGAAAACAATATTCATCATGAATATTAATACAGTGGATTGCACATTTATATAAATTATTTCTTACATACAGACAGCAGTAAACTGTAGGCTATATGTGATTAAAAAAATACTAGCCTAATGTTGTTGAATAGCCTACTAGTATTTCATGTATCATAAAGAATGGCATTTTAAACGTTTATTGTAATAGGGTTTGTATTGTTTTGTCACATTTGCTATTAATGGTAATTGGTAGCACCTGTACAGCATTGTCATGTGTGTGCACGCTCGCGCGAGCGTCTTTGTTATACTAATAATATAGCTATAATACAACTAAATAGATGATAATTGTTCACCATTATTGTATACATTATAATATTTCAGTTTGAAGCAAAATAACGTGCTGTGTAACGCAGCCGTCGGGAGAAACAAACAAAATAACGTGTTGTGTAACGCAACCGTCAGGAGAAACAAACAAAATAACGTGCTGTCAGTGTAACGCAGCCGTCAGCAGAAACAAACAAAGTATATCGCTATTCTGCGACTATGATGCGCGAGCTCAAGCGCTGCATAAATATTGTAAATAAAATATAAAATATAAGAAATCGTATTCAATATTTATACACACAACCATATACTGTATATATATTTATATTATGCTTCCATATGGTCCCTACTGTAGGTCCAAGGACTCGGAAGTTAAAGAAGTCCCGGAGCGAGAAGGAGGACAAGCGCCCCAGGACGGCCTTCACCGCGGAGCAGCTGCAGCGGCTCAAGACGGAGTTCCAGGCCAACCGCTACATCACGGAGCAGCGCAGGCAGAGCCTGGCCCAGGAGCTGAGCCTCAACGAGTCGCAGATCAAGATCTGGTTCCAGAATAAGCGGGCCAAGATCAAGAAAGCCAGCGGGTTTAAGAACGGCCTGGCGCTGCAGCTGATGGCACAGGGCCTCTACAACCACTCCACCACCACCGTGCAGGAAGAAAAGGAGGACAGCGAATAGCACATCTAGCACAGGACAATAGCCTCCAGAAGACAGAACCCGGAGCTACAGACGACCTGTGGATTCTAAAGGACAATACTGACACCTATCACTGTCCAGATTATTCAACCACCTCCCCTTTGGAGGAGGACAAAGTCGGTGAACTAGCGTCCAGAAGAGACACACTAGCTGCTAGCTGTGTGTGTGCAGCCTATAGATGTCAGAGGACAGGCCGACACCAAACATCGACCAGTATGTTTCAGGAAGTCCAATCAGATGGAGCTTCTATGACTCGAGCTGAGGAAGCCACAAGTAAATGACATGTCCAGCTCTGATGTCACTATGGAGACTTTATTAACGGGCTGCCACTGTAATATTGTAAATATAATTTAAGTGAACACAAACCAAAGATTTTACTGTAAGACAGTCAAGAGATATAAACCTTGCTGTAATTCTGAGTCCAGTGGGGTTCTGCTACACTGGGCCAGACCAGGCCAGACCAGGCCAAACCAGGCCAGACCATGCCAGACCAGGCCAGAACAGACTAGACCAGACCAGGCCAAACCAGGCCAAACCAAACCAGGCCAGGCCAGACCAGACTAGACCAGACCAAGCCAAACCAGGCCAGACCGTGCCAGACCACACCAGACCAGGCCAAAACAGACCAGACCAGACAATGCTAGACCAGGCTAGACCAGACCAGACCAGACCAGACCACACCAGACCAGGCCAAACCAGACCAGACCAGACAATGCTAGACCAGGCTAGACCAGACCAGGCCAGACCAGACCAGACTAGACCAGACCAAGCCAAACCAGGCCAGACAATGCCAGACCAGGCCACACCAGACCAGATCAGACTAGATTAGACTAGACTAGATCATGCCAGACCAGACTAGACAAGACTACACATGGCCAGGCCAGGCCAGAACATACCAGGCCAGACAGACCAGACAGAACATGCCATGCCAGACCAGGCCAGGCCAGACCAGACCAGAACATACCATGCCAGACCAGGCCAGACCAGACCAGACCAGACCAGACCAGAACATACCATGCCAGACCAGGCCTAACCAGACCAGACCAGACCAGGCCAGGCCAGACCAGACCAGACCAGACCATGCCAGGCCAGACCATGCCAGGCCAGACTAGACCAGGCCAGGCCAGACCAGACCAGGCCAGACCAGACCAGACCAGATGAGCTGGAAGAAACCTCCTGTGTGTGTTTGAGTCCTGACAGAAGTCAGATGCTATTAGCCCAAAGGGCCTCTTCTGTAGACAAGACCAGAGACACCACATAGAGATGTGTTTGTCATGTTCTCGCTTCAGAGAAACAGTGATCTTAAAAATGTTATGTAAAATATATTATGTACATTCAAACTGTGTTTCTGAATAAAATCTTTTATATTCGAAAAGCTCAACAAACACATTCTTCTTCTATAGGAGATATCAAGGATTAAAAACAACTATGCGTGTGTGTTGAAGGTTGAAGTGGTATAATGTCAAACGTTTGTAAAGAAACATCGCGATATCTGTCTGTGCAGCGCGTTACAGTGCATGAAATTGCCTGGCGGTGTTCTGACTGAAATATATAAATATTTATGAATCAAAAATGTTGCTCTCCTACATAGATCATGCTTCGCACGATTGAGTTTGGCGAGAAATGTAATGTGGTCACGTCTAGCCTGCATCATTTAAATTAATACTACCCTGCATTATATATATAATAAGATGCATTATGATACTCATTATGTATACATTGACTTGAATTTCTTCTAAATAATATGTTTTAGATGGGAGGAAAAACTAAATGGTAGAAATAAGTAAAATAATATATTTTGTAAGATGTAAAGTACATGCAAATAACTACCAATAATATTTCAATGATTAGATTAGGGCATATTCTGCCGATTTTATGTTGCCTTTTACTGCTCTAAATCTGATGTGTGTGTGTGTGTCTGTGTGGCCAGAGTTAATTGGAATTTACTACCAAATCAGCAGCAATACTTAAAAATGTAAACATTATTATTTCGAAAAAAGTTGCAAATTTGAAATAAGAAGAAATTAAACGGTGCATTTGCATTCTATAACCTAACGAAAAACTGAACATTTTACAGAAACTTTTTTTAAGGAAAACATTAAATATTGACCTAAAAATAATTGCACAATTATATAATTTGTTTGCAAATTAACAACATAAAAACTAATGATATATTTTCTTTAATGGAGGAAAATTAAATAGGCTAAAGTGAGATGTTCTAATTAGCTGAGCGTTATGTGTTCGTGTGGACGACGTGTATTTAAAGACATCTTAGCGTTATACGTGTGCGTGTGGACGACGTGTAGTTAAAGACTTAGCTGATCTGTTGGAGATCAATGTCAAAACCGAGTTCAAGTAGTGAATCGCAAGAGGCAGCGAACTCTGGTATCCAGATTGTCTCTCTCAGTCTGCACATATACTGTACCTGCACCCTGGTTATCCATGTTGCCCTCTCTGTCATACAGACTATCTGTCTATTCAGCCTGTCTGTCGGTCTATTATAGACATTCGGACTGTTTCTCTGTAAGCCTGTCTGTCACTCGCTCAGAAACAAACAGCAGAGATCATCAGATCATAGAAATTGATTTAGTAATATGAATAGAATAGATTTATTTCAAAAAAATTTTCGTCTGTCAAAAAAATTTGACAAATTAACATTTGTGTGTGTGGCACCCTCTGGCTACCTTACAGTTTTAATTTAGATGCAAATAAGGTGATAAACCGAAATCAACAAAGATAATTACTGTATTTCATATGATGATATCAAACATTGATTTATAATAATTATATTAACGTCTGTATATATATATATATATATATATATATATATATATTAGTCCATTTAACGTGTGTGTGTATATATATATAATTTTTTATTTTTTTTTATTTTTTTTAATCTAATGATTATGTGATTATGGTTTAATATTGTTTAATTTCACAAATAATAGACACAAAAATATGATTTTAACACCAGTTTTTGATAATGTAATTACTTTGTGTGTGTGTGTGTTTGCTGACAGCGCACTAAACATTAAAGGAGCACTGTGGGTGGGGGAGGGGAGGGGGGTGTCCTCCATGCCTGTGGGCTGAACACAGCAGCAGATAATCACCTACTCAGGTAATTGAGGTGCTGTTTTCTTAATTAACAGGACAGTGTGTTTAATCAGCTGATGGCTAATTCATTACAGGGCTGTCGTGGCAACACGTCAGAGGCACCAATTAGAGGCAGGACAGCCCATAATTACAAGAGCAAGAAGAAGCCATAACAGAGACTAACAGACCTAGTGCTCCATCCTTTACCCGGAGCTGATTCTGAATGAGCTTTGTTGCTTTACTATCTATCTTGATGAGCTACAGACCTCCAGAGGGTTAGGTTAGTGCTAATACCTAACCCCAACCTCCAGAGGGTTAGGTTAGTGCTAAAACCTAACCCCAACCTCCAGAGGGTTAGGTTAGTGCTAAACACTAACCTATAGTGTTAGATTAGGGCTAAACCGCAGCCTCCATAGGCTTAATTTAGTGCTAAACTGAGAAAGCGCTTCTAAAAGTCAAAGATATATTCAAATGGCTGCAGATGATGGAAAATGCTCAGTACGGATTTTACTAGATCTAAGATCTGCCTTTGACACTATTGATCACAACATTATTATTACAGATTAATTGGTTGGATTGGATAGGTTCTCCTTCTACCTCACTGACAGGAGTGTCCCAGTCTGCGTAGATCAATTCACATCAGATACATCTCCTCTTACATGTACCACAAGTTTCTGTTCTGTTGTTCTGTTAATACATGCTACCGCTGGAACAGAGTATCAGATGTTTTAATTGTCCTATCATTTTTATGCAGATGACGTTGAAGTCCTCCTTTAAACCTGACGAGTTAACCAAATTGCCATTTTAAATGAATGCCTTAATGCCATTAAGAGCTGGATGGTTGTTCTTCACTTAAATTCAATTAAGACTGAAGCTCTTTTAATTGCCTCTAAATATGTTTCGCAAAAGGACCTTTAAGTAACTATTTGAAACACAGTGTCCGCAATTCAGTTGTGATCCTTGATGAGTCTCTTTCTCTGGAAAAACACATAGAAGATCATAAACTATTATTTCCAGTTGAGAAATATTCCCAAACTCCGTTCAGTTGTCAACAAAGGCAATTTGGAAATGATCATTCACACATTCATTTAATCTCGTTTAGATTATTATAATTCTGTTTTACCAGTCTAAATCTAAATTCTTTGAAACGCCTACAAACTGTCTATATTTTGACTGCTCAACTTTTAACAGGAACAAAAAATAGATCCCATACTACACCAATTTTATTCTTTCGGCATTGTCTCACAATACAATTTTGAATACAATTCAAAATACTGCTTATTACTTTCAAAGCTCTGCGGGGGCAAACACCAGACTATATTACTGATCTTCTGCACCCATACAAAATAAACCAAACACTCTGGTCAGCTGACAAAAAGCTTCTAACTATCCCAATCACCCATTACATTATCAGTGCTAAACCATAAACTCAACCTCCCTAGAAAAGAAAAGTCACACATTCTGTAACTAAGATATAGTCACACATACTGTAGCTAATATAAGTAATAGATACTGCAGCTACAGTAGTATACAGTATGTGTGTCTTAGCTACAGTATATTTGACTTATCTTAGCTACAGTATGTGTGTCTTATCTTAGCTACAGTATATTTGACTTATCTTAGCTACAGTATGTGTGTCTTATCTTAGCTACAGTGCGTGACTTATCTTAGCTACAGTGCGTGACTTATCTTAGCTAGAGTATGTGTGTCTTATCTTAGCTACAGTATGTGACTTATCTTAGCTACAGTATGTGTCTTATCTTAGCTACAGTATGTG
>JAODUH010000233.1:0-13863 GCA_027564835.1 Typhlichthys subterraneus | reverse complement strand
AGTGCACTGTAATGAAACGCCAAAGGGTCCTGACCAAGCGTCTATACTTAACGATTTGGGAGTGAGAACGTGTTGAAAATTCACTATTAAATTCACTAATTAATATGTCCTTGGTTGCGTATGCTTACGCTCCATTATGGTGCATGCTAACAGTGAACTTCAATGTGCACATACTTTTGGCACGATGGAAAGGCCATCTCCTCACGCTGCACACATACATGGAGACTCCAGAGGGTTGTGTGCATGTGTGCACAGGTACTGTACAGGCACGTTGTGTGTGTGGGCTTTGACTAATAGTGTGAATTAGCATGTACTCATGTAAACTACTCCACTTTTAGGTGACATTTAGGTGTTAAACATCAATTCTGCTCAGGTATTAGCTATGCTAATACTATATACTACTTTATAAACAGTATATGGTGCATAGTAATACTGACCAAATGCACAGTAAATTTACACAATGACTCTAGGGCCCTATCTTGAACCGGTGCAATGCAGCGCAGAGAGGGAACGCAAATGTGTCTTTGCTTGTTTCACACAAAGTTGTAATTTTTCCAACCAGCGCCCAGGTTGTTTAAATAGCAAATGCACTTGTTCCACTTGTTTAAGCGCCCGTGGGTGTGTTGGTCTAAACATGAGGTGTAGTCTAGCGCATTTCTATCTTGTGGAAGCGGAAAGTGATTGCGCTATTGACCGGCAAAAACCTACAGTACAGTATGCTGTTTTCCATTGAACAACTCAAAAGTTTAGGGGACAACATATTCAATTTTATTTCCCACACAAAATACAGACATGTCCCAAAATAATCACTCCAGTTTGTGTGCGCTGCATGGTGAGCTTCCCAGACTAAGTACAGCACTTTACTAAACTGTAGTAAAATGCTATAAAGCGTAACGTCGGAGTGTCTTAAATACATACACTCCAAAAGGCTACAAGCGGCTAATACTGCGCTGCGGGAATTTGTGCTTCTATGCACACGCCCTAGATCAGACATCATATTCGATGGGCTAGCTCCCATGAAAATATTTTAATGTAAACATTGTGATAACAGCGGTTGCTTGCCTCTGCCTGCGGTTGGGTTAGCAACATTGCGATTATCACGACAGCCCTAAACCTACATTAACATATTTTAGGAATTTCGCTATTGCCTAGATGGTCTGCTCCAGGGCTTTCACAAACCCACAGTTTGAATATCAATCTGCCTATGATGCAAGCTCGCCTGGATTTTGAAAGGGAATGGGAGATGACACTCTGATTGGTTTATCGCATGTTACGCCCAAAGCACACCCATGAATAATGAAGAGAGTAAGTCCAACCCTTTTGAACCATGTGCCCGGCGCACCGTTTATCTGCCGTTAAAATAACAAACGTGGATTTGGACACGCCCTAAATCCACCATTGGATCCACCAGCATCCAATTTGCGCCGTGCGCTTTTGGTCTGTGCGCTTAGACCGTTAAAACAGGGCCCTAGATCTTTCTCACTAAAACTTTGAATGAACTTTCAATTATTTAAGATCTTTGATCTTGTTCTAGCAATGGCCATAGAGAAGATCAGCTGTAATCGGATGTAATACAGTATGCAGCCACCTTCTTGCATACTAGTAGGTCCCTATACTGTATGCAGTGCACCAATGTTGCGGTCGCTTATTTAAATAAAACCATATAAAAATTAAACAATCAGGATCTGTGAAGGATTTCTGTTGCCCTACACCATAGAGCTGTGCATGTGTGTGTGTCTGAACAAGTGAGCCTCTGTGGGATAATCCCTGACAGTGTGTGCAGAGAGGAAAGGCAAACGGGGATGTTTTCTGTTTACGTAGCTGCCCCTAGATTAACAGAGAACATTCAACACAGTCTCTGCCTTCAAATGCCAACCCTGCCTACTCACTTGTGTGTGTGTGTGTGTGTGTGTGTGTGTACCTTCAATGTCTACGGAGAGCTCCTACGGTCCTCTGCATTTTCCTCATATCCATTAATCTGAGTGTCTCTGCCTCGGTCTTTCGTTGAAAAGGTCACACAGCGGGGCCGCCACTGTTTACTAGCCTGGCACAAATTCTGCTCCAAAACATTTCTGCCAATGTTCCCGTTGTTGTCGTTGTGGAATTACTTTTTTTCCCGGGTATTATTGGGGTCAGCGGAAGAACCAGACTCATTGTTCAAATCGATAGATGCTGTTGATGAGCACAGTTTGTGCCATACGCTTCCCAAGTTAAATACAATATAAATATTTAAATATGTTTGTCCGTCTGTCTGTCTGTCTGTCTGTCAAAGGGATGTTGAAATAAGGCTGAATGCAGCTTACATGGGTAATATAAGATTAGTTTGTGCGTCATCCGGTGCTGTGCAATGCTATGTGCATGTGTGTTACCCTATACTGTTGATGACACAAAGAACACCCACGGATAAACAGGTCCGATAGCAGCTTACGGCTCAGTCCTTCTGCTGTACTGCTTGTAGGGGGAAAGAGGTACTCTTCCAATACTGTTCAACATATCATTAAAATAAGCAAATAACTGGAAGGTCCTATATGCATTGGTCTCTGAAAGCACACATTGTTTTCAATGACTTTGTGAAATAACTACACTACAGTATATCCCCAGACACTCAGTCGAGCTGTTAGATAAAAGCAGAACTGTGCGAAAAGCAAGACAGAAGTATGTTTTTTTTGTTACCCAGCCTGCTTTGCTGCTGACAGATTTGTGGTGTGCCTGTGATGATGTTATTTCTGATTTGCCCTCCCCGTTTATAGGTGGACTTGCGCATTTAATGTGGAAGAAAACGACAGGAAACGTCTGGCCCATTTAACAATACAGCTGTGCTGAGCGGAGAGGGGCTGGGCTGGTTTGGGCTTGGGCAGCCCTTGGGGAGCCCAAACCACACTACAAAACAAAAGAAAGAAATACACACAACATGTACACAAAACCACAATGTGCACACAGAGCACAATAGCATACTGTATAACAACCTACACAAGCACACCACAGCCACACCATAACTAGCGGAAATACATACCATATCCAGGAGTGTCTCCTGAAGGGGAATTGGCTAAGGTGCATCATGGTCCTCTCAATGGGTTCAGCAGGACATTGTCCAGGTTTCATACCTTCGTGTAGAGAGGAACGCGGCCTCGACAGCCTTAACCTATTATCATTTGGAGCACCCCACCCCCATCCCCACTCCAATATTTCTATCTACAGACACTGTCCCACTGAAGCCACAGGCCCCAGGACAGCACAGACAGTCCCATGATAGTGCAGTGTTTTAACACAAATATACAATAGATAAATAGACAAATAGCCCTATTAGCACAGAGCAGTTTCTTCTCAACATTCGCCTCCACGTATTTGGCCCTCAGGGCATCACTGTATAGAGTGCCGGCTTACATGCTAAGCACAGCGTTTAGAGATTGCCTTTTTTTAAAACCCACTGAGTTCCAGAGAAGAAAAGCTACATCCAACAAGGTCAACAGAGGAGGTGAACCAGGGGTAGAGTCAACACACCAGTGTGAGTTGTGTTTCTCACCGAGAAGCTACCGCTATAACGCTAGCAGGGGGGAGACCTCCCGGTAAAGCACCATCTGAACTCCGCGGCCGGCAGTTGCTCTTTTTTTTTCCGTGGGATTCTTCCGGCGAGGGTTTGGAAATTGCAGCCCCACATCCACATGGTGAACCGGTTCAGGGAGTCATTCCTCCGGAAATAATTCCCTTTTTTTGCCTTGAGAGCCAAAGACGCCGGTCTGAGCGGCGGAGGAAGCCGACGGCAGCGTGACAGGGCATGTTGCGCGCAAATCTCACCCTCCGCCGTTTCAGTGCCTCAGCGGCTGTCCCGCTTATCCCTTTGCTGCCTGCCCGCGGTCTGGCAGGGAGGGACGTAAGTGAATGGGAGAGAAAAAAAAACTCCAGAGTATCTCTCTCTCTCTCTCTCTCTCTCTCTCTGCCTCCTGCTTTCTGTATACTAGTGGGATGTCCTGACCCTGATAGAGTGCAAGAGGCGTGCCTGTTCTATCTGTATCCATTAAGCTGAACCTATTGATCCTCTTAGTGTGCGCAGCAAAACTTCATTCAGAGGCACACACACACACAGGTTCAGCACACATACCAGTTCATACTGTACAGTAAAGAGAATGTGTGTTTGTGTGTGTGTGTGTGTGCGCGCCTCTGTAATATTTCAGCACATGCCGCACATTCTCAAACCGCAGACCTGTCAGGCTTGGTATGTGCTAATATACTGTATGTATATACAGGAGGAGCGTGTATCGGTGGGCCTCTGGAGCCATCATATTCCGAGAAACTTGTTAAGCAGGATGATGTGTCCCTGACTGGCATGTAATAAATACCTCCGCTCTTACACGGATGACTTCAGGGCCCATAGTTAGTCAGCGAACGCACCTGCAAGCCCAACCAACAGCCAAATAAAAACTACAAAGGAAAAACTACAAATAAGGCTAAATCCTTCAAACAGCATGTTAACTTTTGGCGTGTGTGTGTATGTGTGTGCTCGTGTGTGCGTTTGCGTGTGTGAGTGTTTCTGGCAGAGAGGCTCTAGTTTGAGGTTTGTGCCCTGAGATTTGGCGTGTTTGTGCGTGTGTGTGTGTGTGTGTGTGTGTGTGTTTTGCATTAAAAACCCATAGCACTGGCACAGTGCCAATAGCTGCGGTCTGAAAAACAGGATCCAGGGCTGCTTCTTACACACATCCTGCCCAACACGTACGTCAGCAGCCTCTAAAATCCTGCCAACAGTCAAACCATCTCACAGCCTCTGTAAATCTGCGACTTTGCCCGCAGAAAGCACCCATCGGGTGGGGAGAGGCCGAGGATGGAGGAATGCACTTGTGGGGGCGAAAAAAACGTATAACGAATATAGAACTGAAATTCTCTGGAAGCTTTTGGTGGCAATTTAGTCAGCAATAAGAATTGCATCTCAGCATAAAGTGTATGTAAGCTTGACAAACAACAGTTTGGGTTGACTAGCATATACACACAAACACCTTTCTATTGTGCTGGCATTGGTACGACTGTGTGTCTGCATATGTGCTGTGTACACACCGTACAGCGCATATGCAGACACACAGTCGTAACAATGGTATACTGGTTATTGTACTGTGGTTCCTCTGTGTGTTTCTGAGGTTACGTAATCCCATGTCGTGCATTGAGGGGCTACTGTCCCCTGCACCCCTCAACACTGGCGAGCTGTCACGACTTTTCTGACAGCCGCACTGGAGGAGGAGGAGGTGGAGGAGCAGGGAGGGGAGCAAAAAAAGAGGGAGGGAGAGGGACAGACAAACAAACAGACAGACGGGGGTGGGGGGTGAGAGGGAGGAGGTGGGAGGGGTACAGATGTGACAGCTCCTGAAGGGAGGAGAAGGAATGGAGGAGACTTTGGGGACATGTCGAACAGTAGCTTCACGGGACAATCCCAGTTAACGAGAAGATATTGTGTTGGTGCCGCTGTGGAACCCAACGAAGACAGCATGGAATTCTCATTCTCATAGCTAGAACAAGACATCGTTCACCTTCAAAGGCACGTCGTTTGATTCATTATAACACCCATCAGTGCATTCATATTTCTCCTTGTCAGGTCAGAGCGAGAGTGATGATTCAGGTGGGTATCAATTTCACATACACATACATTTTATAATGTACATCATTTTCATTTAACAACCGATCGATGACCCTGAGAACACAGGGTACACAATATCTACAGTGACATTTCAGACCATTCCGGCGCAATACCACAACTTTATATTTAGTGTGCACTTTAGAACGTGCCAGCGAAATCACTGCATGGTATGCACCCCCACGGATTCTGTTTACTCTCTCACTGGAAGACCAGTGGACTGGAGAATATCCCAGCTAACCCTGAGTGAGCGTGACAAAGAACAGTAGATGGGAGGCCTAGAGAAATCATCGGCTGCATGGTCACTGTTCCACACCAGTCATGCCCTCAAGAGCATTCTGCAGTTCTCAATCATATTGTTCATACATTATAGCTATTGACCCTCCCAGCTGTCTACATAAATGATAAGGTCACTGCAAAAGTGTCAGGCTACCCCTTAGACTGCCAATGGTCTAACCTAGACAGGCCAACTAATTCAACATAAATAAACAAACAAATTCTATCCGATTACTCTCCTCTTCACACACACAGACAAGCGAAGTCACGTAAGCACCACATACGGCCCAGAGCAAGGCCAGATGCGAAAATAAAGTTTTAGAAGAAGATGTAACCGCCAAGCAACATCAATTATTCATTACCAGACACTTCTGTACAGATCCCCTATCATCTAAAGGTTCTGACAAGCATTTAAAGATCTACAGACATATCTCTGAATGGCTCAGCCCTCATATACAGTACAGTGTGCTGTGTTCTTCTGAGGGAGACACGGGGGCATGTGCTGTAGGCCAGTTGCCCATCATTCGCTGTGGAAATGCCATGGACCAGTCCTCCTTGTCATTCAGAGGCTGTGATGCACTGGCATTTCAGCAAAGGTTAACTCATCCCCCTTCACATCACATCTTTGTAATGAGATGCCTACATGTAATGGGGACTGGGAGATTCTGAGAACCATTTGGAGAATGAGCTTACATAAGAGAAAATATGTTGATGTACACTTTTATTATTATTTATTATTATTATTATTATTTATATTATTATTCTATTATTATTAACTATCTTAACTCTTTTTAACCTTACAGCATGGTGATATGTTGGTGTATATATTTAATTTTACAAATTTAATATAATTTTTATATCATATTAATACAGAGTAATACAAGACACACATTTCTGTGGTTGTTATACAGTACTGTTAGGTAGAAATGCCATATAGTACAGTATCTGGTTAATCTTCCAATTCATTTTGATTGCTTCATATGCCTAGTTCCCCAGATCAGGTACAGATGGGCTCCTATCGAAACAGCAGCGGCCCATAGCCTCAGGCAAACTACGTGATAACACCATCTGGTGAAGATGGGTCTAGCTAACAGTTGGTGCTTGATTGTGTGACTAACTCTCAGCGTCTCCCACAGACACTTTGGTCTGATCACAAAGATAAGTACAACTTAAGGTCATTCTTGATCTGCACTGTTGTATTATACATTTGGTTGTAATAGACAGTATTCTGCAAGCCGTCTTGCGGGGAAATCATTAGTGATGCACCATATGGATGTTTTTCACCACGATAACTGATAATAAATAAATAATAATAATAAATAATAAACTGCCTATATTTCTCATAACCGATACTAATCTGATAATTTTTTTTGTGAATTAAGAAAAAGTAATTTGTATACACCTGATGGTAAGAAAGGCTAAGATGTAATTTGCAGCAAGATTTACAATGTAATATTTCATAATTCCATGGCTGCATCCGAATAGTCAAAAATTAATTAAGTCCTATGTCCTTTAATCACTTTTCCTTGTCAAGGATAGGTGTGAAGGAGAATTCATAAGGATTAAGGAAAAGGAACTGCGTTGGCAAGAGAATCCGACCGTACTTTCGATACATAATTATGCAATGGTGAATGTTAATGACGTGGGTCTGCCGCGGTGAAATGGACTATAAAAACGCACCATCTCTGCTAACTTAGCCTTGTGTGTTCTAACCTTACCATGTTGTAAAATATGACTCCATTACCAAAGCTGTAATTGAAATTAAAGAAATGTAACAATCACAAAACTAAATGGTTTTAGAGTAACTGAGATATCAGTTAGATTTGGTTTCTACAACGTATAATTTACTCAAATTTAAACGGGCTGAAAAGAAACAGCTTAATAAACATGTTTTTAGCATAGACTATGTGGTTTAGACACGAATATCAATTGTATGAACATAACTGCTGCCAAATGTATTTTGCTATGTAAGAAACTTTTGACATTGACATTTGACATTATGATGATCGTTTGTTTTCGTGAATAGCCAAATGATGCGTCGCAAGGAATTGTGGGACGGTAGTATCTCCTTTCCTTTCGTAAAGGATGATCCAGTGCTATGTTCTAAAGGATGCAAGAAAGGAAGCATTAAAGCGCCTTTCCTTAATAAGCAATAATATAATTTGAACAGCTCTAATCATGGCTGCAACCTTCCGGGTCATTCACTCAGTTAGGAAGGTACCTAAGCGAAACATACTATTCGGATGCAGCCCATAACTAACCAAATCTAACTGATATCTTATGTTAAAACAATGTCAACAAACAACAATTCAGAATCTTTATATACTTTTGATTAAAGTAGTAAGATGAAGCCTATTATAAAACATACAAACCCTCCACGGGACTCTGTTTGGCTCCTGCTGCATCTGAATGCGTGACTCTATCCATGCGAAGAAATATGAAATCATCAGCACGACAACAGCACCTACTGTATACTACTGCCAGTATATATTGGACGAAGCATACAGTCTATGAGATATGCACGTTAATGCATCGCTTAATACTTATCGGCTAAATTATCAGCCAGAATGTCATTTTACCACATGACTCCATAATGAAAATATGCCGGACAATACTTTATTGAATCAACAATGTTGTGCATCCCTAAAAATCATGTAATTATTGTTCCAGATCCCCTATGTATTCATAGAGGAATATATATCGCACTAATGTCATTATTTGTACTTTATGTTTACCTACTGTTTAAACAATAAAATTCGTTTTTAATTTAGTGGTTAGTTTTTCCCATTAAGCTGAGTTATTAAAGGTGTAGACAGCTATCCTGGAAAAATATGGTTGATATATGAACTCGACCAAAAGAAAACACCTCTCCCTTCAATGCCAGAGTCCATATGTAATATGGCCTCTATGGCCTATATGTAATGTCAAATGGCACATAGGTGTTCCTTCCTCACAAGCTTTGCCTCCTAACTTGGACACACATTGCCATAACTTGGATAGTGCTGGTGCGGACTGCTCCACTTTGTTTGTATTCCCATTTACAGAGCCAGGGCTGTGTAGTAACACTAGCAGACCGTGGGGATATATTTGCTGAATTTGCCGCCCCCCAAAAGCAGGTGTTACCATACAAACGCATAACAGAAATAGGTGTTACCATACAAATGCATAACAAAATCTGCACAAAAATCACAAATACTGCAGCAATTGTAGTGCAGGTATTGTAGAGTGTATTGCTTAACCTACTATATATATATATATATATATATATTGTATGTATTCCATATACCGTTACCATATACTATAAAAACAAAACGTGCAAATGTGATGAAGAGGTATTTACACATGAAAACAACATGCATGCAATGTAGCAACGTTCATTTACTGTATCGTGTAAGCATGATGTGCTAAACCCTTTCATTTTCTCAAGCAGTTATGTGTGCTCCCTGGGGCTGAAATGGGCTACGTATACAGTAAACATGCTCCTACACCATGGCTTTCCATCTATCCCATGCAATATACTCAACCTTTCCATTTCCTAGCCATTGTGGCAGCTCTTTTTCTCCTACTCTCCAAAAATAGACTTCTTCTGCAATGCACCAGTGTTCTGTCGTTGTGGCAGTCCAAGATCTCAGCTGGCTGACTGCTGTGAGCCCTAATCACAGATCTGAATGGATTGGGTATCTCTCTGGGTGTGATTAGTAATTCCTGAGAGAAATGATATGACCCAGTTACAATTGCAATTACAGTAGGCACAGGATTTTCTACAGTAGAAAGGGAGCACAATACTAATAAAGAAGTAATAAATACTAATAAAGAAGTGATATTGACCAGTTGTCCCTTCATTGTGGCAATCTGAGCACATTTTACAAATGATTTGGTGAGCAGAGACATACATAGTACAGTACATTGCAATCTTTTCAATGCTCATATACTTCATCTGCAGTTACCATATTTATGTGTGAAAGGCATCCCTGGAATTTAGTCAGTAGGCTATGTAGTGTTTGAGCCCTATAGCACCAATAGAGAATAGTCCTAAAAAGGTCTATATTTGCACGTACAGTATAATTCAAAACAATTCTGGTAATAACGTCTGGACCGGTACACCTGCATTTCGTTCCTCAGATTAAGATTGTTTTCAGAACTACCTGTAGGGACTCTTGATTTTAACAGATTGTTGCATTCTCAAGCAGCCATGGTGTCTGGTCACGCTCCACTGGGATGTGCTCGCAGTCGTTTCCTCCTACTGTACTTTGCGTAGAGCTCTGGTTCATTTTGAAACTATTAGACAGCGCTGAACCAATCAGCGTTGCTACAACTGTTTTGATCGCCTCATCTAGCTCTACCACCATTTCTAAACACGCATGACTTCAACGTCATCCCACTAACCCCGTGCTGATTGGTCCGCCAGCAGTGTGCCAACGCTAATGTCAACAGGGTTTCCAGACTGTAATCTCAGTGAAAAGAAATTGAGCTGAGAACAATAGTCGAGCGGAGCCAGGCTAGCATTCATTCTAACTCAAGTGAAGAATGTTTGCCAAAAAATCTCAGTGAAGAGGCTCAAAAGTGTTTCTTTGTGAGGTGATACATTGAAAAAGAGGAATAAAAACACTTTATTGATTCTTGAAGGGAAAAGGTTTTTTCTTTCTTGCATTCCCCACCACAGGAAGGTCAGACTGCTAACTGCAAATCCACTTCCCTGATTAAGATGTACTGTCTTGCTCAAGGACACACAATGCATATGCCGACAGATAATAGCATTCAGTTTGCCATGCTACCAGTTTCCTTGTCTTCAAGTCATAGTGTGGGTTTAAAAACAATGGCGGTTTATAAGGATGGAATGGATGAAAGGCACAATGAAGGGATACAATTTATGGTTATAGGAAAAACAACTAATTAAAGTTGTTGAGATGGACAACGTGTCTTAATTAAAAGCAACAAAGAGGTGAATAAAGATAAATGAGTCATGCCAAAGATACATTTGCATAATAGAAATGTGTTACATGGTACATTTGTCTGTTTCCTTTTATCACGTTAATTAAAAATACATGAATTGTGAACACTGACAATATGTTTAGGATAGTGTTAGAGAGTAATCTTTATCCAATATAATTGAGTTAGAGTTATTTTGTGGTTTAATTATTTATTGTTATAGTACTGTACAGTAATGTCTGCACAGTGCGGATGCCATCTAATTACTGTTCCAAATAATATTCAAATGGCTTTTCACTTCATTCAAATACATTTCAGTCTCTTGGTAATGTAACATCTATTGACATACAAAATCATTTATTCTGAATGACATATAATAACTGCCATCATATCACGAATCATATATGATGTGATATAATATAATACGGTAATATCGCAATATAAATCCCCCTTTTATGCAATCCACCTGTATTTATTTAATCAACAGCTAGTCCACTGGCCAGGATCCCAACCGTGGGGTGACCCCCATGACAGAATCCTGTCAGTGGTGAGTGGATGTGACAGGAAATGCAGAGGAGCTGTCACATTGCCTCTGTCACCTCACGCACCACAAATGAAACCTTTCAGCCGGGTGGAGACCACGACAGGTGGGCCTGGGGTTAGAGGGCAGGGACAGAAACCTGGAGCCTACAAGACTGGCCGTGTAACAAACCTCTAGTACAACCTAACAGAATCGGGTTTCAATTTACCATCATAATGATTCCAACCTGATTTCCCTTCTCAATCTCTACACCATGCAGTGACTGTGATTCTGTCTCGTCTATACAATACTTGGCGAATTTTGCCCTGATCCAACATGCATGAATCGCTGTCTGCCGTTGAAAGGAAGAGGACAGGAATTCCAACAAAACACAAAGCAGTCAAAATGCAAATTGAGAACTGCGAGAGAAAAGTTTTTTTGTTTTTTTTTGCCTGCAGTGAAGACGGATGACGGATGCTTGAGCTGTCGGCATGGACACCAGACTGCTGTTATAATATATGCAAAATACACTGAGCCCTGCCACTGACCTACAACACAGCAGCCAATACACTGACATTCACTGTTTTCACCCAACAATACATATTGCAATGTTTAATAACAACTAAACCAGCAGACGGTTTGTTTAGCGGAGTTGCTATCATTGAGAAAACACTGCACACCCCTGTCAAGATTACGTAATTAACACGCACGCAAGGAGCGCGCGCACGCACACACACACACACACACATGCCCAAGCTTGAGCCAGTCAGTGAGAGTAGGAGCTGAATCTCATGCAACAGATGGGCAAATCAAAATGCAAGATGATTGGTGAAATGTGCCATAACACCCCTATACCAGACATCTTTACTGTGACGCATAGGGGATGGCCTACAATAACAAGAACGTATTCTAGGAGAGACATACTGTAAGTGAGGCTTGTGGGAGGCCAGTCAAATACAGTACAGTACATGCACATTGGTGTAAGGCTCCCATAGAGGGACAGGAATTAATGTTTCATAAGATGCAGTGTTACGGCATCCTACAGGGGATTGCAGAGAAAATTGACTTTTAAGGCATGTAAAGGTCTGCTGAACGCTGGTGGTGCTTGTGGTGAGAAGATGTACATGTCTGACTTGTTCCATTTGGGCTGAAGTATATATAAAAAATATAAATATAAACATAGGTGTATTTCCATTCAGGTGACACTGGAAGGAAATGATCTGCTGAACTAAAAGTGACCCCTCTCTCTTGCTTTCTCTCTGTCCAAAAGCTGACCATGTGCGCTGACCTTTCTGATGATGTGAAAGTGACAAGAGGCTTTCTCTCCACGGTGAGTATCAGTTGTCTTTATAGACAGCTGCAACGCCGCCACTAACTGCCAAAGACAGATAGCATGCACTGAGATGCATGCATCTTATCTACAGTAATTATCCTGGCGGCATTTAAAATGGCTTGTTTTGAGGAGTTTCTATTATATTTTAAGTTTTGTTTTAAACTCAGTGAATATGAAGAGTTCAAATGCAAAGACCTCCAAGTCTATATGAAACAAAGTAGCAATTAGCAATTTAAAACAGTAATATAATAAATATTTCTTCATTTTGTCCATATTTGGGTTCACTTATTTCACCTTTATAATGAAAATGCTGCGTGTCACTGAAATAAAAAGTAATATTTTCAAATTATTTACCAAATTATATAAATATTGCCAATAATAAAAACCAAACATTTAAGATGTCAGATGGACTTAAAGGTTTTTGCATCTGAACTCTTCAAATGAAAACAGAAAGGCTGTTGGCCGTTGTATTCATCAAGGTTCCATTATGGTATGGACTTAATAGTCCCTGATTTTATAATGTTATTATTAAATCATCTCCCTGGTGGCACATGGTTAAAAGAGGGAGGCTACTGTACAGCATATGAAAACACACACGCACGCGCACACACGCACACGCACACACAGAGCTCCGTGTGATGTCTGGTGCCGTAGTGTGTGAGCGGTAGGAAGCGGGGGCTTGAGCGCACGAGGAATGCTGACATGGTTTCTGTACAAAGTGCTGTGTGCTGCTGCATTGTGGTGCAAGACACGCACACACTATCAAGCATGCTCTGGCTGAACAGCCCCCGAAACCCCCAGAAAACCCACTTAAACGCCACTCCTCATCCACACACACACACACGCACACACTATCAAGCTTGCTCTGGCTGCACTGCCCATGAAACGCCCCGAAAACTCACATAAATGCCGCTCCTCATCCACAAACACACACACACACACAGTCGCAGCAAGGATGATGGTGTAAGAACAGCAGAGTTACGTAACGGAGGAAAGCGAGGGAGATGCTAGAGGCGAGCTCGTGGGCCAAGTCGCAGGATGACGCGCACACACACACACACACACACGCACACAGAATGTGCACTACAGTAATGTACATGCATCACCCATCTTGTAGCGAATGCCAAATCAGGCAGTGATGCGCAGCAGGGGGTGGGGGGGGGGGGGGGTCCACAGGGGCGCGCCCCC
>JAODUH010000232.1:0-13867 GCA_027564835.1 Typhlichthys subterraneus | reverse complement strand
TTAAAATATCAGGGAACAGTGACAATGAAGCCTCGTCTCTTTTGCCTCGAAAATAATTTGCATTTATGAAATTACCTCATAAATTACATCAAACTTAACTTGTTTCTTAGAAATGCAATCGAAATAATTAACATTCATCATTAAAACTGTCGAATAAGACGATTTTATTTATTTGAAAAGCACCCCAAGAAGGCCGCACCTGACTTTGTGCCAACGAAAAAAAGGAAAAGAAAAAGAAATTTACTTCATGCAACATCCATCTTCAAGGAGACGTAATGTCAACATGAAAACATTAGGCCTAGGCCTACCTTACTGCATTATGACATTTTTATTATTTAATAAAATAAATGACATATCAATCATTATAGATATAGTCTTGTTTATTTAATACTTATATTTAGACAAAATGGTTATGGTACTGTATGTGCTTATAATTAAGCACAGCCTAAAACTCCAGTGGTGGCACTCTTGGTTTTCAAGGACATGTTTTCCCTTGGGGGTTTTTTCTTTCTTAAACAACATATTAATAAATTAATAAAAAGGCAGGAAGCACATTTACCGGCAGCAGGTGATGACCCACATCACTGTGCACGTGTGTGTGAGTGCTGCAGGGGTGTGCATCCCCCCTTCCCAGTGCTGCCTACTGCCTGGATGGTCCCCCAGGTGCCCTGTACGGTAAGTCGGAGAAGGGGTACATGGACAGTGAGCTGTGGCTGAAGTGGCTACACCATTTTTGGAAGTACGCACCTATAGAGAGGCCTCTGCTTCTGGTTGTGGAGCACGTCCACACCTGGACCAAGCGCGTCCACACCTGGACCAGCCCCAAGCACCCTTCCTGTAACAACCCCATGCTGCCCGACCTGCACCTGCCACAGACCTCATGTCAACCCTTTAGTAAGAGCAGGTCTGGTCTCTGCCAAATGGGGGGACATTTTGGTGCCGCCGCATATGGCCTACCGGCTGGACCAGAAGTTGCCAGCAGGAAGGAGGAGGCCACCGCTCAGCGCTAGGGTACTCACTAGCGATGAGTACAATGAGCACCTGGTCCGATGAGAGGAGGAGGAGAAGGAGGAGGACGCTCGGCTTGTGAGGCAGGCAGAGGCGCAGAGGAAGACGGAGGAGCTGCAGAGGAAGAAGGCAGAGAAGGAGAGGCAGCTGGCAGCAGTGCAGGAGCATGGAGGACACTGTGCTATCTGCCATAGTCTGTTTTCTCCATCTGGTGAGGAAGGTGGATTGGATGAGTGGGTCCAGTGTGACCTCTGTGAACTCTGGCTCCACCTCCCTTGCCTTGAGCTAGCCAGTGTGCCAGTAGGTGAGTGGTCCTGCCTGAAGTGTGCTCTCACAGCAGAGCAGTGAGAGGAGGCATGAGAGACAGACAACTGACCCCCTCCACTCTGTACGTACGTTCTCACTTTTTTGGTGTTCAATTACTGTTCGATATCTGTTCAATGCAGGGAAGCTAATGGTCCTAAAATATAAACGTTATAATATAATGTCTTTCAGACTATCACCTGTTGTGACTGGACACTCCTGTTCAAAACGCAGGGAAAGACAGCTAAACGCACAAGCTTCCAGACAGCTTCCATATGTTAAAAATAACCCTAGTTTTCCCTGTGTTGCTAGCTACTTGCTAGCAAATTACTAAATGTGCTTAGTACAAATACACACATACAGTCTCCTATTTAAAATGTCTTGTGATTCGGTATTCTAGTATTGTTGTGCCTTAACAGAAATAAAAGCGTCACTGACTCCTTTGGTTATTAAATAGTAGCCTAATAGAATAATTAAGTTTCTTATAGATGTCTTGTAGAAGTATCCTGTGTTTTATTTTTGAGGTTGTCAGTAAACGTGTTTCCACCTGTTGGTAAGGATAGGCTAACATATTAGCGAATACAATTTTGGTATATGTGTTCAAAGTATCCTGAAATTGTTTTATGTTTGAAGTTGTCAGTAAAACATGTTTCCACGTCTTCATTTTGGAAAGATATGCTTATGTATATGAGGTAATAAAGTTTCTTATATGTCTATAAAGTATCTCGTAAGTGTTTTATATTTAAGGTTGTCAGTAAAACCTGTTTACATGTGCTCTGATAAGAACGATCTCTGGTGGAGAGGAGAAAATATTACGGCGTGAGGTACATCATTTCACAAAGACTGCGGAAGCGGTCAATTTGGTATATTTTTACGTATATTATTGGTCCCAAAGCATGTCAATCAAAGCATCTTGTGTTGCCGACAACAGTGAAGCTATTACATTAGATGTAGCTTAACTTGTTATTGTAGGAGCCTCGTGTAAAGTAGCTGGACGTCCGATTCTGTATGTTACACCGTGAGTCTACAGTACATGTATATAAAGTGTTTTAAGCTTGGAACCAAGCCAAGCAGCTACGATGTTATGAATCGATTATATTATATGTTCCGGTAGAAGCTGGTTAAATAAAATAAAATATATTTTGCTCTGGATTGAGCCCGTGTGCGGAGAATTCACAGCGAGTGTTGACGTTTTCATGCGACTTGTGCGAAACAGGAAGAAAACATCAGAGTGTGAAGAAGAAGGGTAACGTCCACATCCATGGTACGACAAGCTGCTGCCATAAACACGAAAGAAGAGCCAGACACCAAGGAAAATGGCCAACTGGAGAGACGACGAGATTCGTGAACTTCTGTCAATAAGGTCCGACGCCGAAATTGGCAAGCAGATCCATGGGACGGTAAGAGACTCGGTCGTTTATGATCAAATTACGAAACGGCTACGTGGACGCGGTGTAATAAGAAGCAAGGCGCAGGTAACCAGCAAATTAAAAGGACTCAAAAGGCAGTACAATCAAATCGCATATCAAAATGGCCAGAGTGGAAACGACCGCAAACCATGGTGTTATTTTAATTTGTGCAATTCTATTTGGGGTTCTAGTCACACGACGAATCCTGTAGCTTTGACCGGCAGCACGGAGACGGCCTCCGTCTCAGAAAGCCTGGAGACTGTTTCTATTAATATGCCTATCTGTACATCGAGTCCCCCGGAGACGCCGTGTAGACCTACCTCTAGTGTCCCAGAGACGCTATGTGTGCCTAACTCGAGTTTAACCGATACTCCTGTATACAGCGACACAGAAGATCAGAAACCTGATGTGTCGAGGATGAACGATATGTTCGTAACTACCACGGGTAAGGTTATATTTGCAGGGTTGCCAATTTTGGGTACGGTACCTGGCTGGAGCGAGATTCGATGCCTATTCACGCGTATTAAGGCCTTTAGGGAAAAGCATAGGATGACTTCTAGTCATGCACATATCTACAGTATGTAGCCTATCTATATTTTACTCGTGGACTCAATTCAACCTCAGGGTTATAAACGTGTTGGTGAGAGAGCAGGAGCTATATGTCGAAGACTTGGAAGGTGAAGTCAACACACTTTTTATTTTTAATCATAATCACTGAATATCATGTGAGGCGTGCTGGGACAAATAAGCACTGGCTCTGTGTGTAAATGGGGAAAACACACAGTGCAGACCACAGCAGCGCACATCCTAGCCTTTTTAACGCCTGGCTTGGGGGAAGTGCCTAATGGAATTAAAGGGAGAGATGTATTGTATTTATTTTTATTTCCAGTTAAAACGTCAAAAAAAAATCTACAGTATACCTGACTCCACCTTTAAGTATATTAGTCAGGTCTGATTACACCACCCTGGGACTTCCACACAGGGAAATACTCACAATTTCACAATATACCAGACATAAACTAATAAACACAGGTTCTTCCACTGACATTGTTTCCAATATCAAAACTACTGGCTTATTTTTACAAGTTGAAATTGTTACAGATCGATATAGTAACTAGATGAACCAGAAATAAAGAAAAAATGAACAAAAGACCACAAGATCCATGCCCAAACCTACTCCAGAAGAACGCAATAAGGAAGTAATGTTTAAATTGTAGAATTCTTTTTTCAGTGGCATTATTATGGAACAGGTTATAGCCCCTCTGCTTCGGAATTAAATGTCAATCGGGTTGGGCCTTTCTCTTCCGATTGATGTGTTTATATGGGAATTTTCTATAATGTTGGGCTTTTAACCCGATTTCTAATAATAACAATAATAATAATAATAATGTAAATGCAACTACTGATTCACTCACTCAGCCATATACATACATTTGGTATAGAGCCACCATCTGAGATGTCTGACCTGCATTCTTCCTTTTTATTTCCTTTTTAATTTATTAAAGACACTGATTTTCTGAATATTATATAAAATGTATTACCTTTTACTTTCCTGCTTCTATAAAGATATGAAGGAAGGCTGTACTGTTTCACGGAAGGATATTTGCCATTGAAATTACATTACCTCTGGTAGGCTATGGTTAAGTTTAATTAGGTGATGTAATAATCAAATATAATAAACCAGCTCTATGGCGTTAGCTATATATTTAACTTTCTTCTCATCCCTCTATTTAGTCTTCAAACTGACCATTGTAAATAATTAATAACTAAATTCGCTTATAGCAAAACAATGCCAAATAGACTCATTATGCACCTTGTACTGCATGCTCAAAAGCGATGCAAAAGTTTTGAAATTAGATTTGCGCTCTACCGCACCCCATTGATGTATGAGGAGGGCGCATCTTTAGTCTGAGCGGTGGCCGTTCATGTTAAATGCACAAAACGAACCGTTCAACGGCTCATGCGTTTGCCTGTCCATCTCTGGAACTCTTAGGTTTGGCATGAGAACGGTTTGGGCAGCGAGAAAGCGTGAGAACAAAGGAGAAAGCTCGTCTCGCATGCCGGAATCGTGAGATTTGGCAACCCTGCATTTGCCTTTTAAAAATGTTTGTTTTTTATTGTGTCAGATATACATCTGCTTTCATGTTAAATGGCTTCGACTGTTTATTGTGATATTAGAGTCATTGTGTCGTTCTCCAGTTAAGAAGAAGAAGAAGAGGTACCAGACACGCTCGGAAAGCCTTACTGCAGAGGTGAGGGACCTCTTCAGTGAGATGGACAAGGACTTCAACGAGCGAGAGAGGCTTCGGCTGTTGGAACAGCGGGAGTATGAGGAGCGATTACGGAGTGAGGCTCAGGCAGACAAGGCAAGGGAGATGGCCTTGATCCAGGACATGACTTCAGCGCTCCGACAAATGGTGCAGAATATCCCTGGCACGCAGCCTCAGTGTCCTCTCTCGGCAGCACATACATGGTGTCAAGACCAGAAGCAGAAAAGGGACTTAAACGAATACCAATATGACTTACTGGAATTGGAGAAAAAGAAGAATATTATTAAGATAGAAAATGTACAATTACAGAGAGAAGTACTTATTTTGCAGAAGGAAGTACTGCAGCTTCAAAAAGATACGTTAATGGCAGGCTTACAGCCAGTGCAAAATATTAACTTAGTCTAGCATTAATAGAAGATAATGGATTAAACTGTTGGGAATATACACCATTTTGCTATTTAACTAATCTGTTTTAATTTCAATGGGTCATGTAAATTTGTGAAATCAATGTAATTGATCACAGTAGCTCATGAAACGTTTTTTAATTGAACACTTCTAATTTGTTGTGTGGCCTTTTTATAAAATTCTCTGTTACATTAATTTATTATAATAAAGGTCAGGCTACAAATTGAATAGTTATTTTTTTTTAGAATTATTGAATCTATTATTTAGAGTATGAAGAGTTCGGGAATACTCCACAACGTCCCAATGGCCACTCTGTCCCTGATGTCAGCTCTGCCCCTTCTGTGCCCGTGCACACACCCACACACCCACACACTATCCCAGCCATGGCAGTGCCCGTTTAGTTTCAGGGGGTGGGGTGGGAGGAGCTTCTGAGGGAGCACCTTTTGTTTTGATTGAGTTCAAACATCAACAATCTTTCTCCAAAATCGCTGACTCCACCTAAGAGTATATTTCTGTTGAGTAAAGGCTTATATTTTCTACACCAGGCTTTTGAATGGGGACATGAGTTCAGTGAACTTGTACAATGTTAATCGTTGTTTGTGCAATAGTTATATGAATGCAACCCATCCATTATCAATTAGTGTGTACATTTTAATAAGTGGTTATTATATATGACTTCCAAACAAGGACCCGCAGCACACAGAGATTACAGAACATGATGTGCACTACGTGTCTAGACCCATAGGGGGCCGAAGTTGACAGACCCAAGATTAACTTTTTTTTCCTTCCCGACTAGTTTGTCCAGTAATTTATCATTTCACATTTCTTTTAAATAAAATATTTTATTTGGATAAAATATATAGCCTATATAATGTAACGTCATCATGTTGAACGTCAACAACATATTCCCGACTTGTAATTGGTGGAAGATTTACAGAGGCGTGTCTATTCCACAGCAGCTCAGCGTCTTCAACAGTTCTTTACTTCAGGTAGAAGAACAAATACTACAAACAGCGGGACATCGGTGAGTTTTCAGCTCCTTGGGAACGTATTTTCCTGTAAACGTTACACACCAGCCTATAACTGGATGTTCATAGGCATACTTTATACCAAGGTAAGTTTAAGTTTGGAATAATCTTCTATATCTGCTGTTGTGAGTCAGTCCACTCCACACACATACCAGACTTGTTTAGTTTTTTTGAATATTGGGATGGTCTGTCGATTAAAATGAGCCATCGACCTTTCCTCTCTGTTGTTTAATCTGAACTGTTAGCCTACTTTACACCACGTTTTCGAAACTTCTGAGATCGCTGAACTGGTGAGACTAAACATGCGGCGGCATGTTTGTGAATTATCATTATTCGATTTCTGCTCCACCTTTGATTTCTAGGTGACTAAACTCTATAGACAATGTTGCTGACGGTATAATAAAAAGCAGATGTGTAGGCTACTAACAACTGGACGTTGAGATCTCTGCTTGATTAAACCAAATAGTTATATGGTTAAAAAACACACGGCCGCACACAAAGCCTTCCACTACGGTTTTGATAATATCCTTGTTCTTAATAATTTTCCTTGTGGTTGTGGGATGATTCCAACAGTCCATGATATTACTGGACGCTGGTGTAACCATAACTGGAAAGGGGAACTAGAACTCATTGCTGCCTTTAGCCCCAACGTGACATGGTCACTTCTCAATCTCTGAATCAGTTTGACTACAACATTGCAAAACATCAGGCGCTTAATAGTCAATGTATGTGGTGGTTGCATTATGCATATTGTGTAATTTGCCCAGGAAGTGCGTATAAACTTTGGAATTTCATTGTTTTATCATAGGCTACTGTTATTGTAGTGAATATAGTCCTCAAGACATCCAGAAAGGCTTCTGTCTTTTGAGCCTTTTGTCATCTTTTGAGTTTTTCTCGAACAAGAAAAACAACAAAATGGTCTGTTGTATCTAGGTTTAAAGTGGCCTAGAACAGGTCTTCCCCAAACATGGATAAGAGGCTGTATCTAAATGGAGGCATTATGTAATTCTCATTAATCAAAGAGGGAGACTCAAGAAGACGAATGCCAGCAAAGAAATAAAATACTTGTACCCCCTAAATGACCCTTTCAAAGGTGGAGTCAACATTTGTATGCAAATGCACTTTTTGTCATATTCAATGAATATCTCCTCTGTCCAATGGGGTGGAGCTTCTGAGAGAGCACATTATGTCATTGAAGGGAGATGTGCTTTTGTTTAGATCCAGTTCAAATATCAACAATCCTCCTGTGGCTTTGCCCACTTCAGCATTAATGGGTGTAGTGTAGCTTTCCCTTTTGTTTTGTTTAAGCTATAGTCAGTAGTTCTGGAGTACACTTGTTAAATGTAATAGACTACTGTAGTTGATGTCACCGCACCCCAAGAAACATACGATTATCTTTAATCACAACTGTGCACACAGGTAAGATTTGATTTATTGTCAAGTGACCTAGAGTCCATGAAACTTTGTTGTTTTGCATGATGTCGACCCATGGCATGAGCATTGATTGGTATTGCAGACCAGAGGTGTCAAACTCAATCAGAGAGAGGGCCAAGTTATAACTGTGGCTAGGTTGCAGCCAAACCGCCTCATAGTGCTGTTGTATTCTTTAATTACACCACAAACGAGGCAAACTGGTTTACCGCTAATGCAGGTAAACAGGCTACTCATCAGGTACCCACCTGACTTGAAAGCCCCTTGTTTTCTGAGTGCACTTTTTGTTTGGCCATCTATTTTTTCTTATAACACACATAAATGCCCTTTTCGCACATGCAGTATAACCCTACATTTTACAGGGACCGTTCCTGCATGGGCTCATGTGTGAACAGGAACGGGGGTTAAAAAACCTGCTTTATCTGCTCCACCAATCTCCCACATCGAGACCTAGTAACATTCCATTGAAAATGCCGGTATGGCTGAGATGTGAACAAAGCCAAACCAATGCAGGGACACACATTTATATTCTGATGCAAGAAGTGGGGAGAGAGAGAACCAATCACAAGACTGTATTTAACAGTTACAAATGCATGTTTTATATGCCTTGAACATTAGCCTACAACTTTTACACTCATCTTGAGTTAAATATATTTACTGATTTTGCTAGACAGAAGAAATACTGTCAACAACGATCTTTCGGTCTGAACAATATTGCTGTAATTGATAGAGATTCTGTAATAATAGTATGCTTGGTGAACACAAGGCTAAAACGCTTGTATACTCTTTAAGCAATAGCAAATGAACATACCATAGTGTAGCGGGCTTCTGCACATGAATGCAGGCAATTTACCAGGAGCAATGTGTGAAAAGGGCTATATGTGATCTTTTCTTACGTAGCCAATATACGTACCTGTGCCCTGTGCTGGCTCTGTGAGATGAGGTGGTAGCACAAACACACATCAGTGGGGGGAGGGATGCACGCCTGTCTCTATGCGCTTGCCGAGCAGGTTTCACTGGAATGAATGGCCACTGTTTTGTGACACACCCGATCCAGCTGTTGTAATGCACTATGCCCTGACTGCAGATCCAGCTGTTGTAATGCACTATGCCCTGATGGCAGATCCAGCTGTTGTAATGCACTATGCCCTAACTGCAGATCCAGCTGTTGTAATGCACTATGCCCTGATGGCAGATCCAGCTGTTGTAATGCACTATGCCCTGATGGCAGATCCAGCTGTTGTAATGCACTATGCCCTAACGGTGTGAGAGATGCACAGCATAAGGGCTTTTTACAGCAGAGTAGAGTTTGACAAAGTTGTGGGGGTTGTGTCTGACCGGTACTGTGTGGTGTTGGTCTGACACAACCCCCTCAGCTTTGTTACACAAATAAAAGTGACAGTCTTCAAGATAAAAGATTAAAAACAAATTAAAATGTAACCTGTATTTAACCAGATGTGCCACATTGATAATCTATTTTTGATGAGGGATCTGGACAAAAATAGCAGCACACGAAAGTTACAAGAACATTGTCACAGCATAAAACACATTTCTTCTGTTATTACATTAGTGTTTATGTGCTCTTAAAGTCTATACAGACACGTTATTGTGTCCTGAGGAGGGATGACATCACACAGCATCTAGTAGGCAGAGATTCACATGCCGTCGCTTTAAGGCAAACTGATAAGATGCCACGCACTGACTGGTCAAGTCGTCGTGTCCTATGTGACCTCAAGGAGCCAACCGCTAAAACTGGATAAAAGTAAACGGGGAAGCAGCCCCCGGGCACCTGCCTGTTCTCCCCGGTGAGGCCAGGCCTCTTTAGTTAAGTCAAGGCGATTGGATTTCCCGGGATCCATACAACCCCAGGAGGAAGCTAAAAGCAATTATTGCAATGTTAGATTTTCCAGGGACCTATACCAACCAAAGTCATAATTGAGAATTATGGGATTAACAAATGTTCACTTTGAGTTATCTTAAAAAATAAAAATAAACACCCTTAAATAAGCCCGTTCTAGGTTACATTCTACTCTAATACTGTGCTATCAAAATCATAGGGAGGGTTCTAAGTAGACCTTCCTTGGCCTGTTAAAGGTATAATCAGCGATTGTAATGTAAAGATAATAACGTCTAGTCAAACTCAGTGAATATCTCATCACGTTCCACTGGCTACCCGCTCTCTGTGTGTGTGTGTGTGTGCTGACAAAAAAAATCTACCTAGCCCAGGCTCTGTAAATAAGAACACAAGCAAAGTGGTGCAGACCGCAACACACAACACTTTCCCAGCCTTGGCAATGTGTTCCCAATGGTTGAAGGAAGGTAATGAGGGAGCACCCTATGACATTGAAGAGAGAGGTGTTTATGTTTTGATCTATTCAACCGTCTTTCTCCAGAGTGACTACACCTTTAACGGCGGTGTTGCGGTGTTCATTGCCGGTGGCATTAGCACACTTAAGAGGAGCTGTAATCCCCGTTGAGTCTCTGGCCTAATTCAGAGTGACGTGGCAGGTGGCTGTGGCCCCTGCCATCTCTCACGCCCGGGCCTGCTGACGGCTCCACCTGGCCCACGACCCCATGTGTCCGACCGTGACCGCTCCTGTGAGCGAGCGTTCCTCTGCGGCCTAACCTCGGGATAATCACAACGGAGTCCTGCCTGCTGTGACTGCATCCTGGGAGCGCGGCGCGAAGATTACAAAGTCTTCTCGTCTTCGTTTTGCTGTCACTGCCGGTTACGGCTCAGACCGGTCTGCGGTGCGGCCGGCGGGGGGGTGGGGTTGTCTTTGTAGCGCGGTGACGTTTGGGTGAGCTGGGGGTGGGAGGGGCTGCAAGGGGGAGGGGAGGGTAGGGGCACGCATGCCACTGGAGAGAAGCTCAGCGGTGCTTTCATAGGAGGCCCGTCTGCGTCGCTTCTCCCGTGTGAGAGTCAGCGTGAGGCAGACATGTCTGCTCTGTCACACTGTCTGCAGTGCATCCGGCTGGGGAGATGCAGTGGGTACGTCCAGCGTGCGTCTGTCTGTCTGTCTGGGGGAGGGGGGTGTAATTACATGACTCAGGTCTGCATGGCTTGCTCTTGTGAGACAGGCCAGTCAACAATGGGGGAACTGACTAACAGTCCAGGGAGGGCTAGTACTTAAAGGACGTCTCTAGGAGAGAGTTCAGCGCAGGTGACAGCACGTTAGCCTGTAGGCTGAATATACACTAGGGCTGGCCTGGACATGCCTTTTGAATGTTGACAAGCTTATGAGTATTGCATTAAACGTTCCTTTGCAAATATTTTCTTAGCTGTTACAAATGTGTTTTTTTTTTTGGTTTGTTTGTTTTTTGCCTCAGGTGTGTGCAAGTTTATCCTGGTGAGACAGTCCTGATCTCACCAGGCTAACTTGCTTCAGTTTAATTTTGCGGTGTAAAGCCTAGAAAGCATTGCTTACTAATCAGCGACGTGATAGCTGTACCTGTCAGTGTTGTCAACTCTTTTATAATGAAAGTAGCTAGCACATGACGTCATGCCCTCATTTGCATATTGATTGTGTCATCGCAGATTTATTTGAAACTCAATACAACACAGCAACAAGCTGATTGGTCAGTAGGTAGTAAAGATGAAGTCAAGGGTTTGTTTTGGAGCTAGATGAAGCAATACAAACAGTTGTACCAACGCATCGGTTAGGTGTCCAGACCGTATTCACAACATTTATCTTTGTGTAGTCATACCAGACAAACACAATTATAAAAATGTTCATAAAATATACCTATGTATTTTTTACTATTTTAAAAACTACCTGTCTGACTGTACCATCTAAAAAAAAAATGTAATTATAAGTAGGTAACGCTTGGAAAATACGATATGTTGTCTTTTATGGCCACAATAATCTCCTCCTTATTGTGTAGCAGTATGGAATCCTTGAGCAAAATGTCCAATGGCAGCTAGGCTAGGCTGAGAACTAGGCTAGCTATGCTTATGTGTTCGCAAACATTTGTAGCAAACGATACAACCATTTGCCACATGTGAACGTGCCCCTGCTGTCTCGCCCCACCTCCCCCCCTGCAGCATGGAGCCCTCGTGTCTGGAGCTGGCCCTGGAGGGGGAGCGGCTGTGCAAGGCGGGCGACCAACGTGGTGCGGTCGCCATGTTCCAGTACGCCATCCAGGTGGGCACGGAGGACCTGCAGATCCTCAGCGCCATCTACAGCCAGCTGGGCAACGCCTACTTCCACCTGCATGAGTACGGCCGGGCCCTGGAGTACCACGGGCACGACCTCACGCTCACCAGGTACCGCGTCCACTAGGTGGCGCATTGGGGCACCGCCGTCTCGGACCAAAGTCTGAGACCAAAAAAGAATGGGTCACACCCACGTGTCCCCCCCCCCCACACACACACACACACACACACACACACACGTCGCCACACACACGCACGTGCGCGCACACACACACGCACACACGTCTCCACATATACACACACACACACGTCCCCACACGCACACACACACACCCACGTCCCCGCACACGTGCACACACATACACACACACCTACGTCCCCCCCACACACACACCCATGTCCCGTAGCAGCAGTTTCTCTGGCTTCATCTATCTTATTACATCTTATATGTCATGTTTTTAAATACATGTTATTTTTGTATTATTTCCAGTATATTTAAAAAATGTGCAGTGGTCTTTTTTATTTTAATGTTTACTCCTATGATGATGATGATGATTTGTAAATTGTTTTGAATGTCTTGATGATTCATGAAATGTATTAAATGTAGCTTTCACCGCAATGAATTCTTCTTAGAAGAATTACCTATGGCACAGTGATAACAAAACACATCCCATGCTGCTAAAGTAAATTATCCCATGGTAATCTACAGTAAACCAATGGATTATTTTCATAGCTAGGTTTTGTTGCAACTCAAACAACCTGATCTTACCTATATACATCTTTAATGGGAGCCATTAATCGAGGCCGGTGTGCATCACTGATATGAGCCATATCAGTGATGCACACTTATACTTGAAAACCTAAGTTGCATTGATGGTTGCCATCTAACCCCGCTCCCCCAGAACTATTGGAGATGAACTTGGAGAAGCCAAGGCCAGCGGTAACCTTGGGAACACGCTGAAGCTTCTGGGAAGGTTTGACGAAGCTGTGGTCTGTTGCCAAAGACACTTGGAAATCACAAGGGCGATGTATGATAAGGTGAGCCATGTTGTTACAGCAGATACCCCGCAGATCAGCCTTTATGTTGATTCAGCGATAAACGTTTGTGTATAGACTGTCCAAGTGCATTGATTATTATTAGAGCACCCAGACATAACACATAGATGTCTATGCGCCCTTTGGGTTTCAGGTGGATATCTCCACAAATACCTTCCCAAGAAAGACCAGTAGCACAAATTCCTAAAACATGCTAAAATGTTTAAGAAATGGAAGAACGTTTTCTGTGTGTGTGTATGTATGTAGCTCCTGAAGCACACCCTCTCACTCGACGCTGTTTTTAATTACAAACCACTGGATGCATGTTTGTTACATCGCGCCACATGACTCCTCGCCCACCGCAGCATAGTTTTGGTCAGCGCCATAGCATCGCTATAGCAAGATTCAGACCAGCCCATGTGCCAAGTCTGACCCTTGCTTCAGCGTATTTCAAGTGCATAATTACAGTGCGTGTGGCTTCTGCTTGTGTGAACCTGTGATGTGTGCACCACAGGTTGGCCAGGCCCGCGCACTGTATAATTTTGGTAACGTTTACCACGCCCTGGGCAAGAGCATCTGTTGCACCGGAGTGGATCCAGCAGACTACCCAGAGGAGGCCAGGATTGCCTTGAAGAAAGCATCGCAGTACTACGAGTGGGTTGAAATACGTTCCCTCTAGGTCAGGGGTAGGGAACCCTGGTCCTGGAGAGCCACAGCCCTGCATGTTTTAGATGTCTCCCTGCTTCAACACACCTGATTCTAATGAACAAAGTTAGAAGTGTGTGTGTTAGAAGCCTGATAACGACCCATTCATTAGAATCA
>JAODUH010000230.1:0-13869 GCA_027564835.1 Typhlichthys subterraneus | reverse complement strand
ACTTCTGTCTAAATCAAACACAACTCTGACAGCCAATGGATGCATCTCTCCACAAAATACACTGAATATTGCAACATTTTCGATATGATATTGCGCAACGTGATATTGCGATAACGATGCTGAATCGATATATTGTGCACCCCTAACGCACATCATATGTGTACTAATCAAAACATAATTGTATTCTATTGTATTGACTGCCATACGTATTTTTTACAACTTAGGTCCCATACTGCGGAAGTGACTTAGGCTATATGTCTAGGCTATAAGACTATATGGGAAGAGGATTGGGAGATTGGGAGAATAGTCTCTTGGTTTTGTGGCGATCTTGATTCTGCCTGTCAGAAATCAGTGAACATGGCAACAAACACACATGACACATCTAGCTTTCCTTAACGTCCCATCGCACGTCTACTATGGGCTAGTGTGTGTGTGTGTGTGAGAGAGAGATGCAGGATTATTAGTGTTCTCTGCATGTCCCCGGTGTGAGACCCCCCCTCCCCCCTTATCAGCGTGAGAGCAGTGGCCTCTACCCCCACACCCCCCACCCCAGCCTCGCCCCCCAACCGGCTGTCAACCCCCCCCCACACACACACACACACACACACACAGAGCCAACTCTCTGAGGGTCACACTACATACCCACACACAACAACAAACGTACAACACACCACAAGTATACACATGCACACACTGGCCCATGTGGGACATTTTTGCACGCACGCACACAAACACATACACACAGACACCATTTTATCTCCTCCTTCGCAGGCCGCGCGGTTTGGCAGCCAACGACGGGGGAGACAAACCCAATCACCCCTCCACGAAACCCCAAACCCACCCCCAGCAACCCCCCCCCCCCCCCCCCCCCCCCCAGCTTGGGTTTGCGTGCGTGTATGTGTGTGTGCATTTGCATTCTCAGAAATGCTCATAGGCTTTCCATTATGTGTGACCCACATTCCTCCTTGGTTGGCTTATAAGTAGGCAATGACATTTAGGAGCGCTAATGGCTACTCGTTCATAGCTGGATTAAAGCCATGGTTAATGTTTTGGCATGCTATGACTTTATGAGCTACACAGCTATATATAGTCAGCAGTACTGTGATATACTGTACGACAAACACTGGGTTCAAAGTGTTATTAATCTTTGCATCCCTCCAAAGATATTCTAAATTGTATTTCTGTTTTTGATACATTTTCAGACATGGGTCCAGATAGACATGACTTTAAATGTCTTTAAATTTCTAAATTAAATGGATAAAATATTGGTAACTGTGAAATAACTAGGCTAACAGTGATTGTGTTATTTATCCAGTCTTAAACAGAAGGCCTATAGGCTAAATATTTGTAAGTAATTAGTGTGTGTTGATCATAATACCCAACGACTGTACAAAATAAGAATTTCGGGGGCATTGTCAAGATGGTACTACTACTACTATATAGTAATACTATTGTAGCACAATTGTAGTCACACAGGCTGTCAGCAGACGCAAGCACTAATAAATGAAAAGAAATACATTCAGTTGGTTTTGCATGCAACATTTCAAACCAGCTCAGAAGATCAAACCCACCTTGCGACCCACCTTGCGACCCACCCTGTGCCGCCTTGCTGCGTCACACCTCTCTCCCCCCACCCCCCCACCCCCCCACCCCACTTCCCCTATACAGCAATCAATTAAAGTTCTCCACAAGCTAACCATGAGCCAGCAGAACCTCATGCGTACACAGCTGCACTCATGGAGCATTCCACAAACAGGTGGCGAGGGGGGCGTTTGGGTGCACTGTGCCTATGTCAAGGCCAAAAGCAGGTTTGTGGGGGGAGGAGGGGGCAGTTGGGTGAAGAGTGCGCTTTCTCCCCTCACCCACTTCTGAAGTAAGTTTCAAGTGTTGTCCCTGTCAGGTATGTGGGGATACCGTGGCAGTGGATGCTTGACGTGCCAGCGATCGAGGACCCCCGTTGTGTGTTGTACCGTGTTCTAAAACCGGCTAGCTGTACTCATGTCTAATGTGAGCTCGTCTCAGCGAGCTCTAGTTCAGATGTGCACCTTTCAAACCCACCATGGCGCACTTGGATGTAAACGGACCCGTTCAAACCACAAACCTGACACATGCCCCCCCCACCCCCCCCATTGTCACCGCCTCTCCTCCAATAACAATTGGCCAAGTTTGGATCCCAACAGAAACTCTTGGCTTGTTTTCCTGTTACTGCCTACTGTGCAGTTTTGTCCAACCTAGTTTTGTCCAACCAAGTTACAGTAATTGTGGAGGGCGGGGCTTGGATCGGTCAATTGTTTGTGTGCACCAATGTTTGTTCCTGTGGAGATTGAACATGGTGGCCGTGCACACGGTCTACACAAAAGCATCCCTATAGGTTGTGAGTGCAGTTCTACAATGACGTTTTAGCATGAACGACTGTAATGACGGACATTCGTTCCTATATAAACCGACGCACAGAAACTGGTGTCTTCCATTTCACACCAAAGCAGAGCGTAGTTGAACGTGGGTCCAAACCAGTTTGTGGTTCACAAACGAGGTCAGGGAACTCAGGATGACCCTATGGGTCTCTCCCAGGTCATTGCTGCTGTGTAACAGGGTATTGGTTTTCCTCCATTTGTAGGGGCCTCCGTTGCCACAGTAACCTTTTGTATAATCCAAACTTAATCTTGTGGGTGAGTTCCATCAACAAGGAGACCCTTAGCCTATATAAGCTGCTGCTATTTCAATTCTGCCTTACATTGAAGGGATTGAGGAAGGCTTTAGCAAAGAAGACGGATCACCAACTGTGTTCTGTTGACCTGCTGTTTGAACCCAGGCTTAATTCTTTAGAAAGTTGGGCACTTAGGCATATTTCGTTTTTCTTATTTCTTATTGAATTTATTGTGACTTTATTTGTTTTTTGTTCATAACCTTTTTTATTTTAAAGACTTCTGCGAGTTCTACTTTGTTCCATTTCCAAGGCCATAAAATCCGAACTTCCTATACTGGGGTCTGGTGAACTGTAAATGTTGTTAGTGCTGTGTCTTGATGTACAGTGTTATTGAGGCTCTGGGAGCATGTAAAACAATGTGGAGTCAGTGCTTCGGTTTTCTGTTTCATTACATCAGTGTTGTTGTGCCAACGGCGGAAGGGAAAATTGTGGTTGTAAGTTAACATACAGCGCTGAACATACGTGGACTGCATTGATGTGTGTGGCTTGCTGGGCACTGACTCACCCATCTTCTCACCTAGAACTATTTTGCAAGCTTGCCTCCAAAGTGCCTGCAACATGCGTCACTGCTAATGCTGTAGGGTGCACTGAACATGAAACACACACACTGTACACACACACCCCACCTGCGGCATGCAGAACTGTGCCCAGGTAGGTTATGGGTAATCACCGGAGCGGGGATGAGTCAGGAGTGGAATGTTGGAGGCTGGAATAGGGGTTGAAAGGAAAAGCAGTGGGAGATAGTGAAGCATCTGTCAGGCATAATGGAATAGCCTCATTTATCAGCCTGTGGATCTTGTGTGTGTGTGTGTGTGTTGGGGGGGGTTCTGGAGAGGCAGGTAGCAAAGGCTTGGAGAGATGGATGTGTAAGGGAGGAGGGGGATATCTAATGTGATTGGGTGACTGAGAGAGACAGCTTACAGGGTAGAGGTCACTACAGTTAGTGGGTTTTGTTTTCAAATTTAGGGCAGTAGCTTTCCTTCATTTTTTTCAAGGAAAACTAAGGGGGGGGGCAGTACGGACCCCCACGATGACTCCCACTGCTTTTTATAATTTGCTGTCTCTGAACGCAGCCCCGGGTTCCCGGATGAGTGCGGTGAGAAACGCTGAGTAAGAGGGATGACTCGCTGACATACGGCAGAGGTATAGTGAGAAGAAAGCGATGCAGACCGGCTGAGAGACGATCCAGGAATGTGAACAAGTGAATAGGAGGGGGGGAGGGAGGGAATGCTGACTCTGTCAGGGTGCCTTTTCCCAGATCTCCCCTCTCGTTGACCCCGGTTTATGGTCCTTTTACAGCCCCTTGCGTACTGTAAGTCGGCCAGATTCCGTCTCCGGGGCTTCAGCTCCTTGCGACAGCTCCAGCCCCAGGCCAGCCAGCTAGCTACCCCGCTAACCCCTCCCCCCCTCCTTCCCTGCCCTCACACACCATGTGCACAAACCGGCCCACAAATCCCTCACTAATTCACATCAGATCCAGTGTGAGCAAAATTCCCCCCTCGTTTTTTGTAATTAGGGGTAAGCAAAAGGGTATTTTTCAACACACACAAGCACTCGAGCTTGGCCATTCGTCACGGGGGCCGTAAAAGTCTGTTTTAAAAAAGCAGCTGCAATATTTTGGAAGTTCAATATGGGGTCTCCCAATTATGCGCCCCATGCTAACCAAACAATATTTTCTCATTCTGCCGGTATTGGGGTTACTTCTTCTTTACTACAGTACATTTGAGACCCCCTCCCCCACCAATATTGTCAGTGAAAGATCCTATGTCTTATATTAATCAATTTTATTTGCCATACAGTTACAATAATTTGTGTATTACAACTACAGTATCTTTTTTTTTTTTCTTTTACTGTATTATCCTAATGAGCCTTGAACCAAGAGCTGCTCCCTTATACCATATAAGCCTGCATTCAATCACGCATCGGGACAATTTATGAGCGTTTTCCTGCTCTGAGAACTCCAAGCTCAGCCGTCCATGGGGTGACTCTGCAGCGAGGGCTACTTCTGAGAGTTTTCCTTCCCTCCTGGGTTTCATACGTTGATATAACTGCAGGCTCCAAGCCTAATGTGATTCAGGGACAGTGTGGCATTGTGTGCACGTGTCATTTGTATCCCTGCCATATTTCATACCATGTGTGCATAATTCCCAGTACTGTAATACGGTATTTGACCCCTGGAGACTATGCGGACAGTTGATTCAAGATTCAAGAATAGCCAATCAGAGTAGCAGGTCTACTAAAGCACAGCAAGCTGTCCGTAACCTGAGCCTGACCCCTCTGTTCAGCACATGTGAGATTTGAACCAATATCCTGAGATGGTCGTGCTCGGATGGTCTGCATGGGAACCTAGTACGATGGTAAGTACTATAAAAGACCACTGCTCAAGTTAGTAGTGAGTCATTTATTCTCTTCATATGCCATTTTGATGTGTGTGTAGTGCTATTTTCAGGCGTACAGCAGCGTACATCTTAAACAACATGCTACAATTCCGTATTAATGACCGTTCAAACGTAATAATACTTTTTATACTTCCAAGTGAGCATTAGTCCACGCAGAAGAATAATTTAACCAGAAGTAAGTAAGTAAGTTCCTCAAACTTGTTTATTAAGTTAAGACGGTCTCTATCGAGGCACAAAGGTCCGTGATTGGTCATTCCGTTTCCGTCGTTGGCACCCAGAAGCGAACATGACTGCCTCTGCAATCTGTTAGTTTGCCGTCTCCTCACCAAGGCTGCACTGTGTGTCACATGCGCACTTTGGTCAGTAAATAAGGCAGCGGGCTCCCTGAAAACAAGTAGGGGAGTGTATTCGCTCATTTATGCTAACAAGGAGGATGTCTGCCTCTTCTCCTTAACCGTACAGTAAATCATATTAGCCGGGGTCTGTGTGCTACACTGTGCTGCTTCAGCAACCACGCTCCTGGGAAAGCACTAGCAAGGATCCTCCGCCTCAGCTGAAGGAAAACCCCATGGAAAACTAAACACGCTAGCAGCTCAGCCACAGAAGGCGTGTGCGTGCGTGCGGGCGTGCCCGTCTGTGTGCGCAAGCTTGCCTGTTTGTTTGTGTGGTCCACATAAACAACCGGATAGCTTGTACCCAGATGTATGGATATTGCTGCATTGTCTTTAGCGCTAAAGGCATGCATAAGCCATAGCCTGGTTGTGCGGTTGGCTGGCAATTTAGTGTCCCTTTTTTACATAAGAAGGAATAACATTATTCTAGTGTCTGCAGGGAAGTCGTGCTTGAGAGGAGAGAAGCTTCTACAATTGAGTGACGCATGACGCGGTTAACGTAACTGCCAAACCATTAGTCTGCTTCAGAGAGAACGTCAAAACCTCTGAGCCAACGCTGTTGGCTTATTGTGATTGGACCCTTCAGAATAACTCTGATACTGTAGGCCTTCTTGACCTAATCTTTTAACCAGGTTACACTGTGTGTCTCCTGCTCTCCCTCTCTCTCTCTTGAATTTCTCTACCTTCACCTCTGCATTTCTCTACCTCATCCTCTCTCTTTAGGCCTGCTCTTATCCCCCATCCCCATTATTTGTATAATTATTAATTAACGGCACAAAACGTATGCAATTATTTTTATTGTACCATATGGAGATTTAGCCTAAGCACAATTCCAGTTCCTAAATGGCAAATTGAAGCAATGCGAAATATTTATATTAAAATGTATACCTCTGATATCAGAACATGCACGAACCTGGTTTAAGTTAAAGACCAGATCACCAGTTGGCTAGACATCAGACACAAACGCGCACATGCGCGCGCGCGCACACACACACACACGCACACACACATACACATTGCCATCAGGTGGACATGTTTCAACAGATGGAATAGCAGTCTGTTTACCGTGATCCAGTTACCCCTCAAACCTGAGAGGGTTAAACAGGAGAGATTCTCCATTTTGTCTGTCCCCAGAGTCTGCGGGTTTCACAACCCTTCTCCGTTCCGCATGTATAGCTGCTTATCAAAGTTGCGTAAACGTAAGTGCAAGGCAGTTATGTGAGAAGCCTATACTGTTGACCTCAAACGCAGTGTGACAGCGATACAGGCGCTGATCTTCTTAATTCCGTCCACCGATGTCATCCCCTGTGTTTGTGCAGAAACCCTAGAATCTGTACTCAAGCGTAGTCGCACAGCCAGCACGCTGACATGAAGACTTGGCACGGGAATCAAATTTTAATGTGGTCACGTTGGCTTGCGAAGACGTCTGAGACGGGGTCCTCCTCGCTGTCACGGGAATCGGAGGCTCACCAAATTGTCATGTGGCATCTCCACCCCAGCTTAGAGACGTCTGCCGTCTCAGGGTTACGCCCTGTGACGGCACTCCTTCCCATTACATAACAAACTAAATGTATACAAATGGGTTTCTTCCACAACACACACCCATCCTCACAAATGTTGATCTAACACGTCCTCTTTTATTCCCGGTGAACTGGTTCAAAATGTGAATAACCGTCAAGGACCATGGCCATAGTTGAAGGGACTTCATATTTACATACACATGCATGCACGCACAATGGCGCACATCTCCCTACACTAGTGTCCAACTCTATTGGCAGCTGTCTCAAAACGTTCTCAAGCGCATGTCTTTATATATTTGCGTTAAAGGTCATTTTTGTGTGTGTGTGTGTCTCCAGTCAAGCAGATAGCCTTGATATACTGAGATGTCACATGGGAGCATGCATACTGTTTAGGAAGTGTGGAAAGACCATCCTGAGAGGTACATACTTCTCTGTTCCTGCGTGACATTTTACCCCCACTCCAACCCCTCCAACCCCTCCAAGCAAGGACTTTCACAGGCAGGGAGTCTTTGACAGTTTGACCACATGACCCCCGATGACCTGCAGTGCCAGACTTCAGAGGGTTCAGAGGACCCTCACACTCCCCTCTGGCCAGGCAGTTTCAAACCGCGCCCCCCCCCCCCTCCCCCTCTCGACCTCCCTTCTCTAACCCAGACTCCAGGTCAGATCTTGCTGACTTCGGCAAAGTTGTGATTTATGGACGGTAACCATGTGGAGCTTCTAGGTCTTCTAAGTGAGGAAACTAGGGCAGCAGGAAGACAGGTCACGTCAGATGAACAACAGAGCTCTTTGTCGCCACGTTAACGCATACTTACACATTTAGTTCCATTTAAAACGTTACATAGAGTGTAACCGTTCAATCATACAGTAAATATAGTGTAAAATATCAATCCCTGCTTTGAAGTGCAAATACATTTTTGTTAAACCCTTCATTCATATGTATTTAAATATACAATTGTTAAATATAAATTGAATTATAAAATTTAGAATAATTAACCTGATTTTACTAGAATATATTCTACCACCAGAGAGGGAGATCAGCTGTCTAGGTTGTGTGAATGTATTAAAGAAACAAATAAGAAAACCAAAGAACAGCGTACGCAGATCTAACATTTCATTGCCAGCAATACCGCTATGTCAGCATTTCACACTGAAATCACACATCTTGAAATCATAAATGATCAAGCTTTGTTATTAGCTAAGCTACAGTATATTTTGCCTTTGACTGAAGCCCCTGGGTGTTGTTCAGGTCCATGCGTGAAGAGTGAATTGACTTTACACTTTAGCGTGAATAGGATTTACAGTGTAATGGAGAGGAGGGCTTTGGCCCTTGAAGGTGAACCAGACTAATTTGCTCTCAGAGGCCGACCGATACCAGCCTGTCATTTGAGAAATGATACGCACACACACGCTGTCATTCCCACTCCCTCCATCACTCTGCATCTGTCAGCACTTGAAGATTATACAGTAGGATGTCTTACACTGCTGTGTCAAAAAAGCCTCTAGCCTGAAAAAAGATGCGGTTCAATTTTGGTTGTTTGCTGCAGCATAACAGTAGCCCGGCTCCGCCCGACTATTGCTCTCAGCTCAATTCTTTTTGCTGACATTATGGTCTGGAAACCCTGTTTGAAATGTGTGTGTTCACAGCCACCCTGCTGGCGGACCAATCAGCATGGGTTAGTGAGATGACGTTGAAGTCAAGCGCGTTTCAAAATGGTGGTAGAGATACTGTAGATATGGGGGGATCAAAAACAGTTAGAGCAACGCCGACTGGTTAAACTCTGTCAAGTAGTTTCAAAAGAAACCGGAGTCTAGGAGGAAACGCCTTTTAACACTTCCCAATGGAGCGTGCCCAGACCCTGTTCATTAATGTTGGGTCTGGTTATACCAAAGTAAGTTGCACCAAAGTAGCATAACAGCACAGTAAGAAATATAGAAAATTCTGCTATATTTCACCATTAACCCTTAACAGTAAAAGTATCTCTGATATAACTCACATAATCATATGTTAGTAGGATAATATTACTATAGATTGTATGAAGTGCTGTATTATCTGTAATAAACCTTTTGTTTAAAGGGGAAATCAGAGATTTTTTTGCAGTTGTTCGAGAAGACAATTTGCAGTAGTTAGACACTATGTTGGTTTCAAATAAAGAGCATGTGAGCAACCCTCCCTCACCTGAAAACTCATTGCATCTATTACCCCCACATTTACGCTGGGCGTCTCTGTCGTGTTCCGGCTCCGTCCCTGAGATCTTTTAAATGCAAGTGAACCACCAAAGCGTCCCAGAAGCATCCCAGAAGCTGCTCTCCACTCTGCTTTGCTAAAAATACGGGGCAGTTCTATTTTTTGGACGGAGACGCTTCTGGGACACTTCTGAAAGCGACCAACTGCCACAATTACACAGAACCAGAGCCATGGAAATAACAGAGTTAAACCAACGGAAGTTAGACATTTTCAACTGTCACATGGTTCATGGAGAGGCTAAACTTTTGGCAAAATAGTTCCAGGTATTTTTTTGGAACCAGGCTGTACACGTTTATTTCTGCTGTAAAGTCAGACATTTTAACATTGTAGTCTATGGGGATTGACTCCCTTTTGCAGCCAGTGGCCATTTGATGAACTGCAGGGTTTGGCACGACTGCATTTCTCATCACCAGAGGTTCCCGCTTGGTTTGCAGTAGCAGTTCCATCTTTGGTGGGGGGTGCGTTTCAGTGGAACAAAATATTGGACTGTCCCCTTTTTTAAACTCTGAGGAGCTATAAACAAGATTAGGAGGTTGCTTGCCTGACTACCTGAGGTGTCTCAACTTCCAAACATGTCATACCACATACGTTAGCATTTTCCCCACCTGAGGTTGACGTACAACATCCGCTAGCTTTGTGTTAGCATCTAATTGGTGCACTGCCTCTTTACCACACTGGATTGAATTGGGAGTGAAATTAGATTGAAGTTTTGTAGATAAGCATGTGCATACGCCGGGGGTGTAGACGTGTGTTTATGGGGGTGGGGAAGCGGGGTCTTTTTATTTTTTAGCTCACATCCGACCCCGGGGTGCCATCTGAGAGGCGTATCGGGCAAGTCTCTGCCTATATGCAATACGCACACATGCATGCGCGCATACACACACACACACACACCCTACTGATGTGCTTCACATTGCCGTGCTGGAGGAGATGAGAGGAAGTTTCCGGATAAGGCACGTGCACGGCAGCCGAGGGAAGCTGTCTGTTGAAAGATGTGTGTGTGTGTGTGTGCGTTGCTAATAACAGCTGTGAGCCCACAGGTCGTACGCCAGCAAGCAGTTCAACCTTAAAAAGAAATCCATGCCGGATTTGATGAAACGATACTGTATTTCTGCCAGGTAACAGGATATACTGTACATGCATGCTCCCTATGTTTGTGTGTGTTTGTTTGTGAGAGAGAGAGAGATGGCAAAGAAGTGAGATGAGAAGTGACGAGGTGTGTTTGTGTGTTCACGGATGAGTGTGTTTGCTCACTTGAAAAGGCTCTAAGTGTTCTCTTGTAATGGCTTTGCTAGAGTTTACACTTCTGTTCTTGTGCACACACACGCGCAAGCACGCTCGCACACAAGCGCGCACACGCACACAAGCGCGCACACACACACACGCCTGTGGAATCCAAGGCATGCTGGTGCTATGCAGGCCACAGAAGAATAGTCTCTCTATGTGATGGTTGTGTGTGTGTGATGGGCAGATAGCAGCAGGCCTACATGAAAGCTCCTCATGGCTTTATCAGGCCCATCGTTCCACGTTCCATTACATCCCTCCCCCCCACCCCCCTTTTGGCAGTTTGCGTGTCTTTGTCCTTCGTTTACACAAGTCTGGCGGCACTTGAATTACCAAAAGTTCAGATGTAAACTTTGATAGCCCATGTTTTTTTTAATTTTAACATTTTTTTTTAAATATACATTCTTGTGCAGTATGTCTTGCATGTATTTTTTTTCCCCGCATCCAGCATACAATATCCTAAGACTTATTATATTTTTACAGTATTTAATCACAGCTTTAACATGGTGCAATCCTCTTTAAAGTTGTAGGGACTTATTATAGTGGCTAGCCAATATTACACTCAGACTTTCTGCATGTTGCCAAGACATGCCAGGATTAATGAACAATTATATGGCAGGGAATAAGTGTTTTTCCTTTAGAACAATAGGTTTGAAACACATTCGGGCAGATCATTATTTGTTACTCTTACAAAGTGATCCTGAACCTAAGATTATATCCAGAATCAGAAAATATTCCCTAATTTATAGCAGACGAGCATCATTTGTGTTAACTTGATTTCATCTAGTTTTTTGTTCATTGGAAGTTGTAGACACTTGACACATTTGTTGACACAGCTAACATCACTTATTTATAAATATAAACGGTATTTGAGTTTATGCTGGTTATACTGTAGCACAATACCTTTTAACACCTCACGGCACCACAAATGTCCCTATTGTCAGCAGTAGGTCAATAGATTAAAAATATAAATAATAAATATTAGCATTTTAACCCCCAATAGTCTATAATTTACTAGCTTACTCCTAGTTACGTTTTTTTTCTCTTTCATTCTTCTGCTGTCCTCCCATTCATTGTATCCATTAAATCTCTGCCATTGTTCTCTCCTTCTCCTCTTTTACCACCCCCATCCTCTTACAGTACAGTGATCCCATCCCTCCTCGCGCCACATGTTAGCTAGCGCGGGATCCGGTAGTAATTAGCCTCTAATTGATTAGACCCCAGTTCTGCTTTCAAGCTCTGCCTGCACGCCTGTTCCACGGCTTGCGTGCAAACAGATGCTCCTTGACCCTAACCAGCTCCGGAGGAAAAAAGGCCCTGTAACTCCATCTGTATGATGGAGGGGGGGGGGGGGCATCGCCGGGGCTAAATGATGCAGTTAACGGTCCCCCTCTTGAACCCACAACCCGCTCTAATGAACCCTTTACAGTAGAATGCCCTGAGCTACAGGCATGTAGCATAGCCAAAAAAACATGTAGCTTTAGAAGATGGCAAAGTCATTCCCAGTGTGCTACAGTATACCGGCGGTATACTGTAGCACATGGCCACTTAATCTGCCAGTCTGCCCACATGGCGTTTGGTAGCCTCACGGACAGTGTTGCTGACAGGCGATTAAAACGCACAGAGAATTGAAAGCATGGCACCGCACAGCTCTGTTCGCAAGGCCTGTAATGGCGTCTGGGCAATACATGAAGGGGAAGAAAAAAAAAACACTGCTTGTGTTGTTTTTATTATTATTTATATATATATTTGTTTTTGAACACATGTTGAGGAAGACAATGCTAGTCTCTTTTAGCCTGGCCCATTTGCTGTGTGTGCGTGTCTGCACAGTGGGGGTAGATGCTGACACCGACTCATTCTTTAGGCTTCTGCCTGGACTTGTCTCGGTGTGCGCGGAGATGAAACAGTGATAAAATGCACACATCTGACCCTGAGTGGTAGCATGAAAGCTTGCCCTTGCCTAATGTGCTCATCTCTCTGATCTCCTGCTGTGTGACTGCAGAGGACGTCCTCGCAGGCCTGTAGTTATAATGCGTGTTGGAGGAGCGGGAGCTTTAACGGGGAATAAGACGCCCATGGTTAACATCACAGATGTCTTTATGCGCCAATCGTTTGTTTATGGATGATTACAAATGTGATACAAACAGTATTACACACTGTCGGTAACATATTTGCCGTTAACCTAAAACAAATGTTTTTATGTCAACTTAAAAGTTTAAATGGATGTTTCAATGCGTCTACCTCAGCCGACATCAGGTAGACGCGTGAATCCTGGTCAATTCTCCTTCCACCGAGGAGACCAGCAACAACTCCCGGCGGGAAATGCTACTGACTCCTAAATACCCTGTCACCCTCTCTATATATCATGTCTGCCTTATCAAAGGACAATGTATTGTCTCTCGCCAAACACTTCACCTGAACCAAGACCCTCGCTGAGCTCACTGCGGCATCCGTCGTCCGTGCGTCACTGACATAACATTTGTGTATGTGCGTGTGTGACTGTGTGTGAACTTATGTGCGGAAGGTTGGCAGGGCAAATGTTGTTTCTCTTAACACTTTTCGCTTGTCACGCAAATCTGCCGATTTACTCAAATAATATAACATATGACAACTAATTATCTGTGAAAGGTATCAAGTAGTTAATCTTTTTCACATTAACTGCCTCCTTAATCTGCTGTTAAATGTTTAATCACGGATGACTTCAGTAGAAATTATTTTGATTTAATGATTTGTTTATTCCAAGTGGCATGATCATGTGTTTCTCCAGAGAATTTGTTTAACTAAATAATTTTCTATTTATTTGGATGTGTTAAATAAACTCGCCAGGCCGCACAATAATTTATCTGCGTGGCAAAGTAGGCTAATCGAGTTAGCACTCTCGTATAACGCTCTGGCAGAATGCTTTATAGAGGAAGATGTGATTCTTGGCTGCAATCTCCACCCTTGTCGGCATTCCAGGCTTGATCCGTCCGAGCTCCACATAATCGTTCATGAGATGTACGGTATATTGTCAGGGCTTAGCCAGGGAATGGGGATGAGTACAACAAAGCCCCTCCAAACAGACTACAGTATGGAGGTGTGTGTGTGTGTGTGTTAACCCAGCTGAAATCTGGGAGTAATTTTGTCGACCCCTGAGAAGGGATTTTCCACCTCCCTTCCAGCGAAGTAGAGAAGATGGTAAACTCGGCACACAAGATCACCCCTCTTCCTCCCTTCCCCCCTCCATCACGCACGCGCACACATGCGCTCTCTCTCTCTCTCTCTCTCTCTCTCTCTCTCTCTCTCTCTCTCTCTCTCTCTCTCTCTCTCTCTCAATCAC